>JAECUM010040280.1:0-20987 GCA_016617855.1 Megalonaias nervosa | reverse complement strand
CTCATATTTAAAAACCATGTGGTATGTAAACTTATCACCACATAGAAATCTCTGAGTATGAACTTTCATCAGCTTTCTTCATTGGTTGACATAGTTGTGATAGGGTCCATTACTTGTATATTCCTGTTCCTGGCGCATTTGTTTCGTAAGGAGAAAACAGAGCATTCACTTTTTTCCTAGTGTTTGTAACTGTCCTCCTTCATAAGATAGAAATGTCATTTCTGCATTATTTCAATAATCCTCTGACCATCTGTCATACAATGTTAAACTAAGCATCAATAATTCGTTTGAACTAGAATAGTTCTTCAAACATACATCATACTGTTGCGTCAGATACTTTGTAGATTTTGGTGAGCTCATTTGGGCATAGTAACACTGCCATTATTAATCACCAAGTGTTATTTTCCATGATCTCAAACGTTGCAACTGTACATCTCCATTTTAAATACTATTTATCATGCAACAGTTTCTACAGATGAACGTGTTTTGAAATTTGTAACCTATCCTCTTCATGAATGCAGTGTGATACTTAATTTCTCTAACGCAGAATGTGTGCCAGTGAATTATTACTGATATATTGCACGAAACTGCATGTCAGTTGAGTGATATAGAGCAACAAATATTGACTACTATTCACAACACAAACTCTACTCATAGTATTCTGACTGAATTAGAAATGGAATACATTTTTATATTTGAAGATTATAAATGTTATTCTGTCGCAGATACACAGTTTATAGCCCCCACTGACGCGCTGCATGTAACAGTCAGTGATAATAACACACAACACAAGACTGTTGTTGCCTAATGTAGTACCTCGTATAATTGCACAACATTGGCCATTTCACCGCCAGGTTTTCATTACATTTTTTTTTTTTTTCATTTTCAGTCTGTATCACAATTTCTTGTTTAAACTGAATCTTCAAAATTTATTATACTCTATATGCTTTCTTTCAAGGATTAATAACACCTTAGATTCGTTACCGGTTATTTTATCAGCAGAACATTCAGAATGTAAGTAAAACTAGGTCTATATCTCGTATCATTGTAACAAAGCAACACTTTCAAAGCTTTTGTTCATATGATGCCAAAGTCTGGAGATAAATAGATTAGTATATCAATCCTGCATTTGCTCTGCCGTTAAAATTCATCACTTGTTCATTACTAGCATTTATAAAGCCATTGCAGAACGATACCTTTATGTTATATCATAAAAATAATTTTTGAAATTATTTTTTTTAAATACCTTTTAACCCGAACTTTAAAGAAACATTTGTTGTCAGTCTCTATTGGCATGAATTTTAAAAAGGAGCATAGACGCGTATTTTCTTTTCTCTCTCTCTTCTCATCTCAACCATATTCGAGTGTAGCATGTGTTCCTTTTCATATATATATATATATATATATATATATATATATATATATATATATATATATATATATAACCAGTTAAAAGAAAAATTAAAGTAGGAATTGTAAAGAATTTATCTTAAAGGCAAACGCCCACAAAACCATGTGACACAATTTTGATCAAAAATGGGCGTTTTATCAATCAATATTAATTAATGCCAAGTCTTTGCGAATCAAACTTAGCAGATACCGTTAAAACAGACAAATTATGTGTTAGTTCTGCTGGTTGAATGAAATCAAACTTTGAACCATTGCGATAATTGTTTAAATGACTCAGTGAAAGGACAAATATAGCGTTTTTGGAAAATTGAAAAGCGGTTAGAAACACAATATACCTCATTTATTGAGACATGTTGCATTTGATTAGACAATATAACGACTTTGTAGCACGCTCGTCTAACATTTGGAATATGAATATATTTCAATGTTGAGTTATGTTAAAAGAGTCCTTTAGAACCGAGTTACAAAAATCATTTGCAACATTATTATTTCTTATGCCATCACCAAAGCAATTTTCATTTGATAATGCAATAGTTAGGAAATTTCCCTTTTAGACACAAATCTTACATCTAAAGCGTACATTAGTTGAAATTCAAAGATATCACAATTCTACTGTATACAGGTATCTATAATAAACGTTTATTTATGATCAAGGATGGTTAAGACTTTACTCGTTTTCAGACACTACTAATCCAAGATTTGTGATGCCATTACCATCGGATATGATATTAATAGCTGAACCGATGCAACTATACGCGAGTGCGACGTGGCAGGAACCGAAGGCAGTAGATGATAACTGTCCTAATGGCCAGTGTGCGTAAGTGACCTATGTGTTCGTTTTGTAAGCTGAACAGGACATCAGAATGCGGATTTCCTTTATACAATCCTTTTTCCCCAGCTATACTTTACCTTCATCCTCAAAGTAATCACTCAACTTGTTCATTATTGCATGCTTTGCGTTAAAGGTGATGTATACCAGAGCTTTATTTAAAAAATCGCCATTGGCACTATTTCGCACAATTAATGACGCTTTGCAATCAATGATACTTTTTAACTCTCGCTAAATCGAAAGAATCACAACCTCTTTCAACACATATATTGCCCATGAACAGTTGTAAGAGACCCTACTCTCATTTTATAATAGTAACCTAGCTATCCAGGATTTGTTTGCTTTCAAGTATACATATGTAGTCTCAAGAGGCGAAGTTCAATAGTTCTTCAGTACTTTTCATAAGCATTCCGAAGAAAAGGACACGGATCATTGCTACACAATTCTTGTAGAAAACAGTCTGTGATGTACGTGGCATTTTGGGCGAAGCATGGATGGATACCTTGATCATCTTATTGCTAACCACTTCCAATATTACCTCTATATTTTCATTACCCGCAAAATGCATACTACCTTCACGCAACATACAGGAAAAATATTTTAAAGCTAGATTACCCGTCTACTACAGTATGAATAAAAAAAAACTAGATTACTAAAATTTTTAGATGTACCTATTGGTTAATTTAATTTTTTACACCATACATTTCATAAACTCTAGTCTAATTGACAGGAAAGCATTTACTTTAATTCTGACATCCTGTATTAAATTTTCTACTGACATTTTAACATATATTCTTGGTGCGAGACAATTTAATAAGGTGCAGGGAACAGAGTCTACTGTTTATCAGCACCAGCCGCAAGAAAATGCTGTGAAAAAAAAAGAAAAAAATTATTCAAAGTTGGATAAAGCTTCTCTAACTCTAACAAATAGAGAAGCATGTGTTTGCTAATCGAATGAAGATCTTAATTTTTTGTGCATTAACATCTCTCTCTCTCTCTCTCTCTCTCTCTCTCTCTCTCTCTCTCTCTCTCTCTCTCTCCTCAAGTCAGGAAAAATCCCAGATTATGACAAAATTAAATATTTTAAAAACATTTTGATGAAGGCAGGCACTTTTCAGAGTTTTCCGGGAAGGAAGTCCCCCTGATCGTGATTTAATGGAAGGGCCTCACAAGATAATATATATGGCACGTGACAGAGCTGGCAATGAAGCTTTATGGTCATTTACTGTTACAGTTAAAGGTAATGAAACTCATTTATTGATAGATCTCGATAGATATATAGATGGCATCAGAGAGCAGTATGCTTGAATATATTTATAAGTAGGCATGTTCATCTGCATATATATGTATGTATGTATGTATGTATGTATGTATGTATGTATACATGTAGGCTATCGCTTCCATAATCTCTAAGTTTGTGATGAATTTGCTCTGATTAATTATTAGCGTTGTAATGAAATAAAGTATAAAATTATTATTAATCGCTGTAATCTAGGTGAATTAAGGATGGTGCAGATTTCCTTCGCATACGGGAGAGAACACGGGGAAGTCAGTGTAGTGAAAAAAAACCGAACTTGCACCAGGTAACCTACAAGAAGCGGGGATTTCGCAACGGTTAGGTGTACACATTTCATGGGATTTCAATATATTGTTCACAATACCAATGATACTAAGTTGCAACAGCTTATCTGGATATGTACGGTCTAATCTTTCTCTATTATTGCGTGGATTGGTAAGGCAGCAGACTAATCGGCTAATACAGAAATATTGAGATGGGCAATGGATAAATGTCTTTATAATACGTCTCCCCAGCCCTATCACTCCACTCTCTCTCTCCGAAAATCCGTTATCAAAAGAGAAAGAGAGTGGCGGATTTTCACCTGTGTCATAAGACAATGTCTCTGGACCCATAAATGATGGTAAAATGCAGTCACACGAAGCAATGGAAGGTAAAGTTAGAAATGGAGGATAGTAACAATTCTAGGGTTTGTAACAATGTTAATTAACTCATAATAATGACTTAGATGAACAGTAAACACATTTAAATGTTTCATGTTCTTCTTGACGGTTCATCGGTTTGCTTAGCTTCTAATTCGCATCAGTTTGCTAGTTCAAGTAGTTAAGCATGTGTTTGTAGTGCTATACCTTATTTAAACCATCTTTCTTGCTTAAATCATAAGCGTGTTTTATATTTATTTAATCAATATGAATGGAAATAGAAGTTCAAAAACTTAAAGAAGCAACATATTAATTTGCAAATGAGCCTGAGATTATTTGCAAAAGGCTCTTTAACAACTACATTTTGTAGCGGACACACTGGACAGAGCTGTGAAAAGTTAATTCATTCCGCCAATACACAGCTGCTTGTAGTCAATCTGTATTTGTATGTGATACAAATAAAATATATGTATTGTACGTACGTTGTATCTTTGATATACCACTTATTAAATAGATTTTACAGTAAAAGGAAACTCGGCAAGCCTGCTCTCATTTAATAAAAAATGTATACATCTTTGGATATATCAATTATACAGAGTACTATCTATCTATCTATCTATCTATCTGTCTATCTATCTATCTATCTATCTATCTATCTATCTATGTGAGTTATTTTCAAGTTCAATAGAAATAAAGTTGTTTAAGTTTCACACCAGATTTTTAAGCACAATGCAACCAAATGAATACTCCTTCATTGTCGAGATTGTCTTAGTGTACCAGTATAGCACACAAACACACTCACAAATACTAAGGTTAGACTGAATTACAACTTTTGCTTGCAGAATAGGAAATGTGGCTGCGCTCAGCAATGTTGTAATAATTTTGCAGGTAAACACTATTTGTTTGTAACTAAAGAATGTGTTCAAAAGCAATAATACTTTGTTGCAAACATAAAGTTCTGCATGAACTGACAATTGCGACACTGAGGAAAAATAGCAAGGCTATGAACGTGAAACAAATATCTAAAACAGAATGTCGTAATTCTAGGACATAAGTGTGAGTCAACGAAGGAACTCAAAATGGATTGGGAATGTCATCTCTTTAACCCATCCTCGTATGTTGTTGTTGTTGTTGGTGTGGGGCTTAACGCCATTTTTCAGCACACGATAGGCTATACATGGCGGCCAGTATTAATGGTGGAGGAAGAAACCGGGAAATCCCCGGAAAGAACCACCGACCCACGAGAAGCTACTGGCAAGCTTTCTCACATATCCACATTCGCCGAATCCTAGACTCGAACCCACGCAGACAGAGGTGAGATGGCAGTGATCCGTAACGGAAAGCGCTTTAGACCACTCGGCCACTCGGGGCCCCCATCCTCGTATGAAGAAGACAAAGTATGCCAAATGTAAACGTTAAATATTTTCCTGGTTGGAAGATGGAGGCGGCATCAGCTGTGCTCCTTGGGCAAATATATATATATATATATATATATATGTATGTATGTATATATAAGCGTCTAGAAGTGAACGTAAATTACAAATAATTATTTGAATAAAATAAAATCATTTTTGTAAAATATTATTTTGTATTTTAATCAGTAAAATTGAACTATTTCATCAGTACCTTGAATACATTCATGAATAACGTGGAGTGACGAATAAAAGCAACTGTTTAGTATAATGGCTTAACTTAACAGATAGTTAATGATTTGACTCATTTTTATTTCTAATATGATACCTGCTTTAAAACATGATTCATTATTACAATTCTATTTTGTCACTCAATTTGGTGTTCGTAGATAGAGATTTTGATATCGACGCACACAGTTTTATAAAATACAATTTGTACATGAAAAATTACCAAAACCTTTGCATTTTCTCACATGTTGTTTTATTTGATTATTTAATGCATCTCACTCTAACCTCCTCTCTTTGAATGCTAAATTACCTCGTTTTGATCAGTTATTATAAGTATAAGGTTTGGGTTGAAACTATTTGCTTTACGTTCATGAAATAAATGTGTGCGCAGTTTATATTCTGGATGAATTACTGCTTTACCTTAATCCAGCCCTTTCAATGTTCCTGTTATAGTTTAGTGTCTCTGAGATTGCTGAGACGAAAGTTCACTTGCACTGTATCAGATAAATGGCGAAGGGGCCTGAGCTCATATGTACCCTAATGTCCAAAATTTGATAATTAGAATATGGCGCTAATGTCTCGACTCCTGACATATTTTGCGTTAGGAGCTTTAAGAAGTCTCATCATCAAAAGTGACTCATTAAACAAGCCTTCTAAACTTAAAGGGCAAAGAATCTAGTTCCCTATATGTGATGATTTTTGCAGCTCTTTATACAAGGTTCACTAATTCAAAAGTACATCTCTGTGGAAGAGATGTAATATGTAGTGTAATATGTAGTCTGCACAGCAGTATAACACAATATTATTTAACATGTCTCGACCAATTCCATATTATTTCTTAGCATAAAAACTATATTTTATTATACAATATCTTACGATCAAGGTTTAACTGTCTTGTTCCCTTGCTGGTTAAGGTTTTATGAGATTATAAAATGTTACATTGACAATAAACAATGGTATTTGAAAGTTTTAATCATCTTGACCAAATTTCCCCATAATAACATTTTTTAAATTAGTGAAAGTTACTCTTCGTCCAAGCAACACATCTTTTGATTCATTTAGATTTACTCTTAATACACAGTTTTACAGTAAATTTCAAAGTATCTAACATACGTGTCTGGAATACAAAACGTGTCAAACACGTATGCATAGTACAAAATACTTTAAAATATTTCTGCAAATACTATAAAAGGTTTTCAACATCCTGCAACACAGCATATTGCAGCATTTACCTCACAACGATCATCATCATCAAGACAGTGAAATGAAAGTCAAGCCAATGCAATGTGAAAATAACTTCAAGGCAATATAATGTTAAATGACATTAATATTTTTGATAAGTTATTTTATAATCTCAATTTGGTTTAATTTGTGTTTTTCCCTTCCCTTCCTCCTTTTCTGCAAAAATATAATCATTGGTGCAAAATACTCGGGAAAAAAACAGTACAATGGGAGTTCAGGCACGATTTATTGCATAACGCAATCTTTAGTCAAATCTTTAAAGGAAATGTAAAATGTTCAAACGAATGAAGGGGATATATTTATTCATATTTTTTTATTTAAGTAAAAACATTCAACAATGCTCTCATTGGCAGCAATGGCACAAATAAAAGTAATAACTTATATTTCCTCATTACGTATTTCACTTGCCATAAACAAAACTGCTATATTTTTCAGGTAAAGTTGAATGCTCTGCAGGGTGCACAAATGAAACAATGAAGATTGAATATGTGCTGATCCGTTTAATTTTTATTAATTTATTTTCAGTGATTAGATGCTCAAATCCAACACCTATCAACAATGGTTACTACATTTGTCATCCGAGTGCTGATTTCGTCCTAGGGACCTTCTGTAGCTTCGGATGTTACGACGGGTTTGAGCTGAAAGGCCCTCAAAGCATTGTATGCCAAGACACTAGTAAATGGTCCGATTCACAACCTCAATGCGTCCGTATGTACAGTGATGAAGTCTGTATAGAGGCAGTACTATTTTACATAACCATATGTCCGATTCTTTGCGAAAAAAACTCCTATTTCTTTAATACGAAAGTTAAACAAAAAACGAGAAAAAGTTATTTAATTTGATGCAGTTCAATTGGCAATGGTTCCTTTTAATATTGTCGCTGCATTTAAGGTAGTCCTTGGGTTAATATAAGATAGTTTCTTTGATCGAACATGATATCCGAAATTACGTCATCTTTTGAACATTCTTTTTTATCTCAATTTTAGTACAAATTAATTGCAGGGTGTTGCGATTATTATTCGTTAGAAAACAAAATTTTGATACGCTAAATTCTTTCATTACAAACTTTCCAGAAAGAGTTGGGAATGGAAATCCTAATTTGGTACGAACTTTGTATCCAAAGAACATAATAGATAGTTACCATGATTTGATAATGATATTCAAGTTTTAGTATTTGCTTATTATTAGCTTTCAAATGTCCGATACTGCCCGAAATAGAAGGAACAACATTACAGTGCTCTAATGGACGATACTTCAGGAGTATTTGTTCTTATAACTGCCGAAAAGGTTTTGACATGCCGCCTGGAGTCAGTAGTGCTGTGATATGTTCCATCAGCAAGACATGGAAAAAAACAGGGGATCCACGTTGTATGGGCAAGTATATCCTTCCTTCCTCCCCCCCCCTCTCTCTCTCTCTCTCTCTCTCTCTGTGTGAAATATTTTTCTTTGCTATTTTTCTTGCGTCTACCATATTTCTACCTTCACGTTAACAATTCTACGAAAAAGGAAGGGTGACCACGTTCTTGTCATAAGTAAATGGATAAAATCCATGAACTGCTTCAGTGAAAAAATTGTCTGAACATTTGCTAATTATTCATTCAGATATAGAGCCTCCAACATTCGAATTTTGTCCGGATGTGGTGATAGCGGGCACCGATCGTGGATCGAACGTTGGGCAAGCATCTTGGAGAGATCCGAAGATCAAAGATAACAGTGGAAAAACTATAGAACCAAAGATACTCCGTGGTCAAAAACCTGACTCGTTGTTTACAGTCGGCACACACGAAATAGAGTATTCGGCTTTCGACACTGACGGCAACAAAGCCATTCCGTGCAAATTTAAAGTCGTAATTAAAGGTAAATACAGTCGATTTCACATAGTTTCCCTCGTATATGGTTTATTTTATGCCTAATGCAAAAGACATTCAAATATGTTTTAACATGCATTCTTAACTACCAAAGAGTAGGCGTAAGGCGATCATAAGGTGAAGAGGAACTCCTCGCATTAGGTTTCGTTTGTTTGTAATAGATCAGAAGCTATGTGCATCACTAGTAATTGTTTATGCTGCTTTTAACAATGTGTCTCACATATCTTAGAGTTTAAACCTTACGGCTGAAATTGGCGGTCAGACAGTCTTGAATGAATGTTTTAGCAGCGTGATGAGGTGTACAACTGTTCAAATTATAGAAGCATTTCATACAATCACATTCATGAGACATTTATTGTTCAATGTTATGATGCATCTGAACAAGGATTGAATCTGACACCTTACTATTGAGCAAACATCCAACAATGCATAAGAAAATTATGCTAACAAAGCTCAATAATGGATATAAGAAAATTATATTTCTAAATGGAACCGATCAAATCATGATAATTAAATGATTTCGTCAATGTATGATGCCTATAAATACATATGACTGATGTATGGCTCTATCAACATTTCGATCGATGCGTAAAATATATCAGCAGACATGACTGATATTGTTACTATTCTAGGTCCTAAAGAAGTAAAACCAGCAACGTTAATACAATCAACAATAATTTATTTTGCTTTGTTCCAAAGTGAAAATTTAAGAGACACTTACACAACTATAAATTAAATCCCAAATAATCCTATATCTCTTATCACAACTCCAAACGATTATAATGTTCCTAATGAATTTCAATAGTCTTCAGTGTTATAATCTACCAAACTTATACAATCCAGAATGTTCTTGAATGAGCTCTCTTTAATCAGAAAGTAATGCTTTAGTCCAAAATGTCAATGAACACTTTGTATTTCCAATCAATAATTTAGATAAATAATTTTCAAGAATTATATCTGAACACAACTATAATATCTGATCATATATTCCTATAAATTTATATGAAATTGGAATGAGTAACGTTTACCAAATCCCCCTTATATAAAAATATCACTTGATCTGCGGCGTAATATAATTCCTACAGAAAAACCTACTAACACGCATACAAAGTTAGGTTTTGAACTCAAATCCAAGTCAACATATATTGTTTACTTCCATAATCTTGACAAATGTCAAGTAGGCATACTCACTACGCTCGCAGATGAGTTGGCTTCGTTACTTGTTAAATGTTTTCAAAGGAACTACCGTACCAGATTATTATTATTATTATTACTTCAATCATATTCGAACATTACCTTGTCTCCTAGATGAATAATCACCCTGAACTATAAGAATTCTAATATAACTCGCCATTTAATTTACGCACTATATAATTGAATTCAACTTGTCCGTTCAGTTATAACAAAGGCTGACTTGAAAGAGGCTATATTCTATTTGATAGCTTGGCGTTTGGCTACATAGGTCTAACGTTATCGAAAATTTTAAATAAATACCGAAAAATTCGATATTTGAAAACATTTATTGCATATAATGAATAGCAAGAAAGAACACAGTTTTACACTTCACATCCCTCTATAACTAAAAGTTGCTTCTGTAATGTGGACAACATCCTAAGAAGATTCATCTGTATTGTGACGATACAGAGAGAGAGATTGGACTTGACGTACTCTCATTATAATCACACCCAAAGCCAGTGATCTCAAGGTAATCGAGTATCTCGCAGCTAGCTTTTTGCGCGCGCAGAAAATAAAACCCATCTTTAATATATTCTACAAAGGTATTTTAGTACACACAGTTTCGTAGCAATAAGATGAGTCACTTGCTCTAGTTTTTAATGCACAGAGATCCATTACAGTCATATTAAAGAATAATTAATCGACTAAATTTAACAGTAGGCATTTTTTTTTAAATCTGCTGAAGCCCAATTATGCCATTTTGTTTTCGATCGCAGACATCTGATGGCAACTATGGATAATGGATATTTAAGTTCTGAAGCAAGTTTATTTCGACAGGCACTGTTTCCTGTAAATTTCTCGTTCCAACACGTTGTACTTAACTGTATGGTGGCTGAAAATATTGTGAGGACATGAAGTATAATTATATCACTTGCATACGCAAACGTTGCTAATCCTTTAGCATATTTTCGTCCATTCTAATTAAGGTTTTTCCATTGTTGATCACATTATAATTGTTTGTTTCTCTTTGCTTAGATATAAGGTGTCCTCGACTTTTTCCAACACCATTTATGCAGGTCAATTGCCCAAACGGGTACAGATCAGGGTCGGCGTGTAACTTTACCTGCGAAGCAGGAAAAACACTCCAAGGGCAGAGCTTTATTTTATGTGAAAAAAGCAATCAAGGACTGTATGGATCATGGCAATGGGGAAATCAAAAACCGAGCTGTAAAGGTAAGTGAAGGCTAATGCGAGCTGGTAGAAGAAAACTAAGTAGTGTGCAACTTTTTTGCCCAGGAACGTTACGTTAATCATAATGTAAAAACAAATTACCCCTTGTTATTCCTTCTTAGAATAGTATTGACTCTTATGCCGACGACGTTCCAGTCGGGAACTTGTGTTCTGGTAACGTCATCCTTACTTTTGTACGCAAATCCCAGTGAATTGTTAGCGGATAATCCACCAAATGATTTTTGATCTAATATCCGGTCGCCTATAATAAACTCGTAATTGTGCCAGTGCTATCTCAAGTGGCCGACCATTGGAAGCGCTTATTGGTGTAGGAAAGCTGATATCGAATTCCGGCTGATATCATCGTGGTCGTCTCGGCGTTGTGTTAGCGATAATCTGTTCCAGTCGTGTAGTTATTTCTGCAGTCATTATTATATTTATACGGATTCGAAATGTGGCGTATCTGATGATACCCTCGCCGAGCGACCAAAGGTCGCCAATGACTTACACGCATCATGATAAATATACCTGACTGCGCAAAAACCACCATCTGATATTTCACCATCGTTTAGCCTCGATGTTTTCAGCGATGATATCGCAGCATGTGCATTTGTTGCCGTCGACATCATTTCTGTGTGTTCATTTAATTTCTTATTCGCACACGTCGATTATTTTTTCGCGATAATATTAAGAACACTAGTAACGCCAACAGCAACGACAACGCCGATTCCAACTACGGGTGCTATCCCATAGGTCGCCGATAACGTACCGATTAACGTCGTCGTTCCAGCAACTACAGCGGGTACCGCATATACAATGTTGTTGATGACCATGACGCGTCTGCCATATCACCGCAGTTTTGTCATATGCTCATCGAAGATATTTTTAGTCAGCAATGACTGCCACTCACATACTTGATTATATCTTTAAGATTGTGTGAGATCCATTGACATTATATATACTAAGTAATCAATTGAGGTGTTCGCGCGACAAATTCAAGAAACCACCAATACATCGCCGAATTTAATTGTTTGTCTTGGGATCCAACATGAATATTTCCTCTGCAGTTTGATTTAGAACCACTGACACGATTCCAGAAAATTTATTGGTTGAATGACGTCATGGATATGTCGTAAATATACTAAATTACTCATAACTGAACACCGAGAGCTTGTACACGCCGGACATTCAGCGGTATGTTTGATTGAGCTATTTTGCTTTGACCATGTTGTTGCTCAGACCCCACAGTGTATACAGCGTTGATGATGGGGGTCATATGAATTACACCCGCTTCAGTCTTTCTGAAGCGCTCACCGAAGTCTGGGATTTCTTCGTATCAATTGGGAACGTTTCGTTGAGCGCGGCAAGTTTACAACCATTTGACGTCCAAAAACATCATCGGTGATTTTGTCCAGTCGTTGAAAGTTTCTGCGAAGACCCGTAAATACGCTTCGATGAATATCATACTCGGCTCACAACGTGGCAAATTTACTATCAATCGTGGCGTCGCTGTCGTCCACGTATTTCTTCGTCGGACGCTGGATCTCTCAGGAGAACAATCCTATTTCCGTTCATGTTGAGTGACCGGCCATTGTATCGCCGGTTTTAACATGTTTATTGATCTCGTTTCTGACCTCAGCGATCGACACGCTTGAGTCTCTGATTTTTTCACCATTAGTAAATACTACGATGGGATCAGCAAGCTCGTCTAGTGTCGCATACGCTGACAAATCAATGCCACCGGGACCAGGTTTACCTCTGACCCTAGCGAATTGAGATCTTTCGAAAATATCTGCCTTTATAAATTATTAACGTGTATTAGTGTACGGCTTTATGCGGCGGTGCTGATGACCTTGATATAGCAACAAGTACAGAAATGGCTTCTGGACCGCATATAGGCGGATCTATCAATTTCTGTGATAGTAATGTTGAGTACCAGATCGGGACGGCAAATCCATGTATTTTAAAAGTGTTTCTGGTGGCGCCAAACCGTACAAATCAAAATAAACAACACTAAGTGGATCATTAGCGCATACAACATAGTGAGTAACTGGACCAGAACGACCATCACGATTAATGATACCAGTTTTAACGCGGTTTGGTTCTTCTGGTAACTGATGAAAACGTCTCTAGTAAATCAAAATTAGACATTGGAACGCTTTGCGTTCTAACCTTGCTTAGTGAAATATTCCTGGTAGGAACCGACCTTGACTGTAACACGTTCCTGGTAGTCGCAGAACCCGTCCCTTTTTTATTTTTATTTTTTGATGTTTTGGGGCCGGCACCCAGACCGTGCCCCGTTGCTTTCTTCAATGCCATTTCGGCAGCGGTTCCAACGGCACTGACTGCAGCTGCTTTTGCCACAGCTGGAGCTGCATCAGCAATCTGCGCTGGTATAGCTGCAAGAAGTGGGAATATACCACAATTCTTTATTGTATCGTTGATCGCACTCGTGAAAACATCAAGTTTAATACACGTTTTTGATTTCCTGGCTTCGTTAAAGTGTTTCATCTGATGTTAGGTCAAGAATAATTTATTTGGGCCTTGCAACTCCGTTCATTTCAGTAATATTGCTGTTCCACAATTCTTTGCCGACGTTGATTGTATCTTTTCATCTGACCAGGTGCCAGAGTAACATTGACGTGGTGATATGACGTTTTATACAATATCATGAATGATTCAATTTCATGCTTTCTACGGGTTCATCTATGACCCTCATTCGTCCACCAACACCTTCGAGCTGTATTGTTTTGTGTGATAATATCTCAGCAATTACTCTACAATGAGTAGCACCAGCTGTCAGTGCACCTAAGCGAGCTTGAAAATGTATGTCAACGACAGATTGTCTAAACAAATCCAAGTGTTCCAGTGAGAAATAATAGACCGGATATAATGTTGTGAAATTCCGCTGAGCTATCTGCAAACCGGAATCAACATTCTAATCACGCCCCATCAATGTCATCAAACGATGATATGCAAGTGCGACATGATTGTTCTCAAAATACAGTAACACTTCTTCAGATGGTTCTTGATGTCCGTTTATCCTCAGAGAAACTTCATCAAAATCCCGAGCTAGTCAAACACCATTGTGGTTTTTATCTGAGAATTCTGTTGTCTGGCATCCTTAAAAACTATAAATACAGGTCGTGGTGCCTAAACTCCCTGTTGTGATGCGATCTGCCATGCAAACGTACCAATAGTTGTGCTTGTAATCAAGTCCGTGGTCATCGTCAGCCACAACAACGTTGATTTACCGCTGCTTTCCATGAGCGAGAGCAACCGTTGTTCTTCAGCAAGTGATGGAGTCATCGTTGGCATCCATAACGTCAGTTTGGCAGCGTCACATTTGCGTTCAACGCCTCAGCTGTAGCTGGTTTAGCACCTTAAACGTGCCATACATCTTCGTCATCAATGCCACGTCGAACTAGAGTAACTGTATGTTTCACCCCGAAGATAACTTTTCTAATATTTCTGCAGAAACTAAATATATTTGACAGAGTTATCTCACAGCTAAATTTCCCTTGAGCATCAACTGATTTTTACGTGCGAATCCCAAGTTGAAACCCGCCTAGGCGTTGACGAGTACATCCTCGACATCTGCGTCATTTACCACCGTTACGTTTAGGCCTTCGACTAAGATAATGTTGGTTGTCGGCTTTATCCACAGTGTCCTTTGCAAACATCATTGGCGGACCAGCAGACCGTGAATAATTATAGGATTATCTTGCGAGACCCAATATCGTCGTCGCAGAGTAAAGGTTATCATGATATACCTCGATTTCTCGGCCGTAGATAAAATATCGTGCACTGCTGAATAATGCCATAACATCATTATGAACAAACCCACCTAGTTGACTGCCGTATGGATTACAGTCGGCTTTCAAAAGTCTACACTGAACTTCAATGGATGCCTCGGCAAGCAGAAATTACCTAGATGTATCTTGGACTTGTAGTTCGATTCGTCCACGTTGGTTTGATTCTCGTGCTTCATAAAAATAGTGTTGATAATCACGCACAGGCTCATCTTTAAGTACTGTGGCGTCTATGTCAAATGTGGGATCAGATACACGGTTGAACATATTTATTATACTTTTTTGTTGTCTAAAATGTTGTGCTAACACACGATCAATTAACAGAAAAATCACTGGTGGGCCAGCGACGACGAAGAGACAGAACACTACCCCTTACTACGCTTGCGGTTATATTTCGGGCTTCTTCACCCGCCAATTCTTTCAACCGCTCATTTACTGACACTTGCTGGCATCACTTCAGTGCTAGGCAGTTTTACTGGCTGCGGTTTTGGTCGTAATAATCGTGCAAGTCTGTCTCTGACGTCTGAGAATGCTTTACCGGAAACATCACCAACGGCACCAATAGGTTTATCATCACCGACTTCGATGGTTTTGATTCCTAATTGTTTTGCAATCGGGATCGCTTTTGGGGCGACCGTTCTGAATAAACCCTGAATAACAACAAATCATTCTCCGTAGATAACTTAATATGTTGACCGACGTAAATTTATTACCCTGACCATTAAGGGTCCACGTTGAGTATTATGCATGTTCGCGTTTTTTGTTATCTCCGATCCAATTGTGTCGTCGTCAGTCGATGCAGTGATGATCAATAATCTCATCGATAAGTGCCCGATAGACGTGTCTGTCCATGACACCACCTGTGAATAAACGCTGACAAATATCAGCTGCTTCATTATGATTTCGGGGAAAATATTGTCGGCTTGTCTTCCACCAATCAGAATTTCTAGTCGAACTTCATCAGCGAGGACGTTATTGGGACAAAGTTTATCGTGAATCTCCGGCGATTTAGGGATTACATTACCACCTTGTTTCTTTTTTTACGACCGCGATGTGCTAGCACATCACGGGTTAGACCCTCTCCGATTTTTTCTTCAGGCGACGATTCTGGCTGTAAGCGCCTTTGACGCAGTTTTTCCTTTCTCCTTCCTAGTTTTATGTTTGGTTTTTACACCTGATTGTCTCCTTCATTCTGCAGCTTTTTCAAGTTGGTGCTTCATTTCTTGGCGTTTTATTTTTTTTTTTTTTTTTTTTTTTTTTTTTTTTTTTTTTTTTTTTTTTTTTTTTTTTTTTTTTCTTCTACTGCTTGGTTAAAGAGCTTAAGATTTATTTTATCATCATTAGATTTGATTTCCCGGAAATTAAAAGCAAAGCGATATACATCTCTGACCCAATCGGCAGCTTTTAGATTGTCAAGATGTTCGGGTTTTACATATTGATCTCTACGATCCCATCAAACGCGGCAATATCAATTATTTGGTCATTATCCCTGATATCGGCTGTACCTTCCTTTATCTGTTATGTTAGTTACAATACGCGGAGTTGACTCCGTTGGTGGAGGTTGAACTTTGTGTTGAAGACGACCAACAATATCGTCTCAAGAGCTTTTTTATGTTGCATCATTTGCTGTAAGAATGTTTTGGGTCGGTTCAACAATTGGTTTAAATAATTGCTCTGTACATTCTGTAAATTCCACCTGAGCTTACTGACGCTGTTGTAGTTGCTATTTGACAGAATCACGGACGGGGAAAGATTTCTTAATTGCCTCTAGTTGTCGAGTTAGTTTAGCTATACGAGATTCCATACTTCGCGCAGAATCACTGATTATTATTGACATAACAACGATTTAATTACACATCATCACCGACGATGTGTCTGCGTTGGATACAAGGCTCCGATCGATGTTTTAAATATAAGAGCTCAACATTTTTAAGGGTCTCGATTTTAAAAATGGATCCTTAAAAAAGACAAACAATGGTTGGTTCACCCACCAACAACCCCTGATGCTTACGCTCAACATCTGGATATATCGCGATCAATTAAACGTGTCACAAAATACATGACATGATGCTTGCATTGTCTATTTATTGCAGTAGGGAGAAAATGCCTACCAATTACACCCCCGGGAAATGGAGCCGTTGCTTGTGACATCTGGATGGGTGGACAATTTTGTCAAGTGCAGTGCTCAAAAGGAACTGATATGCCATCGAGTTTTGATTGGCGCCAACTTCAAGTCTGTGCAAAAGACAGTCGGACTGGAGAAAGCTTGTGGGTACCTCCAGTTAAAATAACCAAATGTCAAAGTGAGTATGTACATATATTTGATCCAAACTGTGGACCTAAATATCTTTTTTTTAAATCAACGACAATTACAGTAATTATAGTAAAACAGGCATTTGCCTAGGTCCGACTATTGGAGCAAAATGCAGCCATTTTTAGAATATTTTACACCGTATCCATAATCTGTTATACAGACGAAAATGGCATGTTTTAGGCTAACTTTGACATTTTTATATTGTAACTAAAAATGTGTTGTTTTTTTTCAAAACCAACATTAATTTATATGTGTCTTAGGTGAAATACTTTGTATTAGGTTCGCTTATGAACAATAAATTTGGATCATGTTTCACTTGGTTTTATCGGAAACGTTCAAGGTCCGTTAGGTTGTAAAGCCAAAGACATATTGCTATTGTGATCGTTAAAGTTCTTACCATTATCAATGATGCAGACGAAATAATGACATTTCCTGTTTGATTATTGCATATTACGAATTATTCTTGTCAGTCAATCAAGGCTACTCCTAATACTGCGTTTTGTCCTCTCTAGCATTTACTCAGTATGTATTCACATCCCCATTGACAATATAATCACACAATTGATATTCGATGACTGTTCGAAACATAACCTTTCGAAGAACTAAAGTGATTTTCGCAATTGTTGCTACATTTCTATATTATCGAGCACAATCTGCAGGAACTGAATGGTCAGGGGCGTTCATAAAGTATTTGACACACTGGGTGGATCCTTCCTTTGGCACCCCCCACAAATAATTTTAATATGTAAACACACAGAAAAAGTACATTATGTTTGCAAGTAGATATTTAAGCAGTATAGTGCTGTCATAAGCGAATTGGAAATAAATTTTACTTTGGCGAATTTTCTTAAAACTCTCCCGATGGCACCCCTTTATGGATTTCACCTGGGGCGGACAGCTCTCTCTCGCCCCCCCCCCCCCTTAGTATGCCACTGTGAAAAAAATTGTATTAAACTTTATAAACAATGCATAATTTCAAGTTCAACGACGAGGATGTCATCTTCGTTTGAGATCCTTGATAATCTTTCCTCTTTACCATTTCATACCTTAACAAGGCCATTTGTTAGCATAGACCAACGGTAATTTTATGTTTATGTTTAACATAACAGTGTTACAGATTATGACCAAAACTAATTTCTATTTGAATGAGTCAATTATTTTTATTGTAACATACACAAAGTGACAGTAATATGCACGAAACGACCCAGACAAAAACATTTATCCATTTCTTCGTTCTTTTTTATCCGCACCTGTTTTCATGAGAAACAAATATTCTAACCCATATTACGAATTCATACTTTTCTTATTTTAAAAACAATGACTTTTATAATGTACAGTGCTTGCATATAATAAAATTTCCTATTAATTGTATATTACGTTTCGCTATGCTTTCAACACATCTTTCTTTGTATATTGTGTCATATTATGCTTAATATATTAACTTCGTGAGACACTAATTGGTTTTGAATTTAACAGAGTTACTCTGAAATTGCAAAGAACCTCAAATCCCGAATTATTCATTCTTGTGAATGTAGCTTTTTGTCATGCCTTTTCATAGTTCTATTGGTACTAACAGCTGCCTTGCTTGGCGCTCAGTATTAAGAGGTTAGTGTTAGGACTGGTCGGCCTGGTGTCAGGATAATGTGACTGGGTGGGACATCATGCTACATCTCTGCAACATGATGCCTCAGTGTTAGACATCACTATAAACTGCCACACTGCAGATATCGTAGCGATATAACTGAAAAATTGTTAAAAGCTACGTTAAAAATCCAAATCACATCACAGTTTATTCTGACATGACACATTCCATTGTGTCATAAATATTGGGTGCTTGTGTAAAGTTTCAGCATGAACTACACATTAAGGTAATTTGTTTCTGTGTATGCGAGTTTTAACTTGTCAGTACTATTGTCTCACCTGCTTTAGACGTAAGTATCACTCCTTTCTGGGGCGCTCACAGCAGTAGCGGCATCCATGGTGATTAAGTTTTAAAGTTTTAATTTTCTCCAGAGATATATGTCCCAGATCCTAGAATGGAAACTATAATAATTTTAATGCAGAATCAGGAAGACGTGTCATTTTATATTCTTGTATCCCAACTATATGTTTGCTCTTCACGCAAAGTCAATGTTTTTTAATGTTGTTGATTAGAGTCTTGATTACGCATTTGTTTGTATGGACATACGTTGCAAACACTAGCAGGGGTATTTGTTGCTCTTGCTCTGAATAATAAAGATTTGTTAATTCAATTTTAAAGAAACATCCTTTCTCTCTTTTTACTACCTTCAGGCAGGACAATGTCATTAAAACAGACAACGTAACTTTACAATGCGTGAAAACAACCAAGGTATATAAATCCTTGAAATTTCTTTTTGCATTTTTCTGCATTATTATTATTGTCAGAATCGTTATTATTTATTTATTTATTTATTTATTTATTTATTATGATTATTATTATTATTATTATTATCGCAGCAATTCGTCCCGGTTCACCCAGCATTAACGCAATGTCATATTTCTACGTTGGGGATTGTCCAGAAGAAACTACTAAACAACAGATCAAAGCCAATTTCTATCAAGCCATCAAAACAAGCCCTCTCTTTGCTGAAATAATTTGCACTGACCCGTCAGAGTGCAATAATCAGAACGTTGAGGTATAATTTACCTTACCGCTTTCAACCATCACTTTAAATATACTAAGAAGAGCCTATTCAACTAATGCAGGTATAAGTAGTCTTTGCCGTAGCGTCGTTAATATTAGTGCCTTCAAGAAACTGATATTGCATATATTGTCTACAAATATATTATTTTGGTTGGGGTTCATCTCCCAGAAGCTATTTAATGTTTATGTTTTGTTCATATATAGCTGTGAAAGGAACCAATATTGGTCCATAGTATGTAACGTATGCTAAAAGTACTATTGCTGATATATTGCGATCGGTTACCTTAATTCGTCTGTATCTCTTTTCGTCACTTGTGGCGATTAATACGGAAGTCAATTCATCCTTCCGTCTTCCACTTTGTAGCCAGAACTCTATCTACAGAGAGATCATATTTTTTGTATAATATTTCACAGTGATATGTCTACGGCAAAGAAGTAAGAAGTGAGAATCATTGGCATGTTTGCATCCGTTTAATGAATTCTTCCTAGTAGCCTGAATTAGATCCACACGGGTGTAGTTAGGGCGGTTGAATTTGGCATGGTGTTTCAAGAGAGTAAATAGATGACAAAGAAAGGTGCCAAAATCTAAATATACTCTAGAATAGGTTTGAGTTGGAGGGTCAAATAGTAAAGTGGGAATATTTGTGACTGCTCCCTCTAAGTCTTCAATATCGTTATCAGCTCCAGAGCCCGAAGAAAGTAAGGGAACATGCAAAAGTTGAGAGTTACCTCGATCAAACTGAACTATACACTTTCCATCTCCTTTTCATGATTTTGCTACACACATTGATGTAAAAATGTATTTTCATAGTTTGTTTGTTCGTCTTTTAATATCAGGTAAATTGCGGTGAAGTGGACAGACA
>JAECUM010040279.1:0-23279 GCA_016617855.1 Megalonaias nervosa | reverse complement strand
GAAACAAAAGAAAAAGATGTTGCTGCAACGAGGAGGAATTTTGCCCTTTTTGCCCATGTTTCTGAAAGGTGTAATGGGAACAGTGGGAGCACCCTTACTGAAAGGAGTAATGGGAACAATAGGAGGACCCTTGCTGAAAGGACTATTGGGAAACATCCTGGGAGGATGAAGATAAAAAGGTCCAAGAAGATAAAAGGGACCTATGGAGTCAAAAGATCTCAGACGTGATTCTTGAAATCCGATGGAAGGACGAAAACTAGCTTAGTGCCTTACAAACGATGGATGGAATACCATCGTTGGCAAGAACAACGAACCCCGCATTTACCTTCCCAATCCTCATTTGGCCGAGATGTCCCAGTTACAACACGAATTGCAATCACTGATGGATCGCAGCGATTTGTCAGAAACGGAAAAATCTCAATGGTACGGTCAATTGTTACAACGACTGCAATTCTTTCACCAGAAAGCTTTAGACGAAAAAGCTCTACCCACTCTGAAAGATCTTAAGGCCTTGATGAAAAGTCAACCAACACCACCACTACCACCCCCAGTGGTCAAGACAGACGTAGCCTCACGTATGCCTGAGGAAGAAGAGGCGCGAGAAGTCTTTCAAACACCGACAGCAGCTCCCATCCCTAGTAAGATTGCAGCGTCCTTGTTGACCCCTTCCCCTGCACTGCAACGAGAAGAACTTAAAGCTTGGGTTAAAAAGATGATGTCCACTCCACCTTCGACAGAAGTGAAAAAGAAAGAAGGGAAACCGGAAGTGAAAAAATAAAAGAAGACCAAAGCCATCCCATCACCACCACCACCACCACCAAAACTACCTTCGACGTCTACTCCCGTGGCACATCGGACACGTAAAGCCGTTTCTAAACCACTTCAGAGTATCATCAGCGAAGAGTGGATCACTTATTAAAAAATGGAGGAGGTGTAGGTGTTAGCCAGCATTTACTACGATCCATCCCATCCTGCAGGTTACGGTGGAGTTCAGAAATTGTATCGTGCTGCCAAAACTCGACTGAAAAGTATCCGTTTACCTCAAGTACAACGCTGGTTACAAGAACAAGCCAAGTACACTTTACACAAACCCATTCGACGAAAAGTTTCCAGAAGTCGCACCCGAGTGGGGGGCATCGATCATCAATGGCAAGCCGATTTAACCGATGTCTCTCATTTGGCCACCTACAATCGTGGCTACAAATATTTGTTTTGTGTTATCGACGTCTTTTCAAAATTTGTATGGGTCGTGCCATTGACTTCCAAATCGAGCAGTGAGTTAGTGCGAGCCCTCAAACTGGTGTTGAAACAAAGTGGTCGTCACCCTCTTCGATGGCAAACCGACAGAGGTACCGAATTTCTGAACCAAGCTTTCCAAAAAGAATTGAAGAAACGTGACATTCATTTTTTCACCACCGAGAATCCAGAAACCAAAGCCAGCATCGTGGAACGTTTTCAACGCACCTTGAAATAACGCATGTGGAAATATTTTACGCATCAACACACTCTCAAGTACATCGACGTCTTACCGCACCTTGTCCAATCGTACAACCAATCTTACGTACCCCCCAAGAAGTGACTCCCGACATCGAAGTCACCGTCTTCGAGCGTCTGTTTGGTTACGTCCCCGACAGTGACTGTCCCCAAGAAAACTGAAGTATTGGCAGCAGGAGATTGGGTGTGCATTGGCAAAACCAAACGCACTCTCGACAAAGGTTACTTACCCAACTGGACCACTGAATTGTTTCGTGTCACCGAACGTGTGCGTGGCCGTCATCCTCCAGTCTATAAATTAGAAGACATGAACGGAGAAGTGTTAAAAGGAACGTTTTACTTGCCCGAGTTACAACGTGTGACCATAAAAGAAGACGAAGTGTACGAGATCGAAAGCATACTCGATCGAAGAACCCGAAAAGTAGGAACAAAACGTGTCAAAGAAGTCAAAGTACGTTGGAAAGGATATCCTCCCAGTTTTGATTCTTCGATCGACGCTTCGCAAATCATCGACTATAAAAAGAAGTGACCATCATGCCCTTCAACACAGCCTCAGCTAATGCAGTGACCACTCCTTCCCCCAGTTCTTCTCTGCAAGATCTACAAAAGTAACCCTTCTGGGTGTGGTGTGGAGAACGTGTGCCTTTAAACGCAAATCGTCTTTTTCTGCCAAATCTTTGTGGTGTTTTGTGTCATCGGTGCTGCCATTGCCAATTTGAGTTTGGAACAAGGAGACAAACAATTGTGGACCATTTTACTCAGCAGTTGCATTGGTTACCTTCTTCCCAATCCGTCCCTGAAATATTCCTCGAACGGGAGCCTTGCGTCCAACGTCAGCCCCCCTTCCAACAGTCACCAGTCCAATCACAACAATCCTCTTTTAGACACTCCTCTGACTTCCAGTGACACCTCGGACACTAGAACTCTGGAATTATGAACAACCAATTTTACTTAACGTTACCCAGTGACAGTTCCATGGAGGTGTTTCCCAATAGCACTTTGTGCTGTTACACGGCCAAATTACCTCAGGCCATCCAATTGGATCACGAAGCCTATTGGGAAGTGGCTTTGGTGGAAATGATTCACCCTACACAAATCAAAAACATCATCGAGAATCAAAGCACTTTTACGGTGGAAGTTCATGACGAGCAAGTGCAACAAGCATTGGATGAACGCACCACTGCAAGTGACTCTATGAAAACACAAGATCCCAAAACTAAACGAACCACCTATCAGTTGACCATTCCCCGAGGTTATTATTTTAGAGGACAACATTTGGTGAACACGATTTCTACCAAATTCAATACCGTGTTTACCAAAGCCATGGAGAGAACCAGAAAAAGTGTCAGGATCGAATACCACAAAATAGCTCGTCGCCAACTCATCAAATTTTCAGAGGACAAAGTATTGGCCATCACATTTTGTCCTGAATTGTATGACATTTTGGGTGGAGATCCTAAGTTGATCAAGGTGAAAACCAAAATACCAGCCATTACTAGCAGCTTGGATTTTGCGAAATATTTTCGATTCCCTGTAGAAATGAACCATGCACTGAATTTGATTTTTGTGTACTCCGATGTGGCGGAGTACAACGTGGTGGGACACACCTCCGTACCGTTACTGCGTGTCATTCCTTTCAAAGTGGAGTCTGCCACGAATGCTGACGAGGAAGGTGGAAGGATCTATCAAGTTCACCGCGAATTTGTACATCCTCACTATTTTACCTTCAGTAAGTCATATTTCGACACTGTCAACATTACTATAAAAGATCTGGGACAAAATATTTCATTCACCAAGGGGAACGTCACAGTGAAACTCCATTTTCGAAAACGATTACTCTAACACTTGTAAGTCATGTATCCTGTGTACCAAGGAGTCGCTCGACAGCGAGGACATGGTTTAAGAGATATGCTCAAATCGGCCTTTCGTACAGTGGCTCCCGTTTTGAAACCGATGGTGACATGGGGATTGCACGCCTTGAAAGATGCCGCGTTGGCGCAAGGTAAAGAATTTCTCCAAAATGTCATCATTGACAAACAAAACCCCAAAGAAGCTTTCTTGAGAGCAGGCAAAAATATCTTGCTTCAAATGGGCAAAGACATTTCGGGCCGACGAGAAACTCCTATAAATACTCTGGACGCTGTCGAGTCAGGCATTCCTGCTTCCCTGACGCCTCAGCAAGGACAAGGCAGAAAAAGACGACGAAAACACCCCTTGAGAGGACATCACGCCTCTAGAGCTAAAAAGACTAAAAAAAGAAAATCTGTCCCAGAGTTAGACGTTTTTGATTATTAAAAAAGGAAAATTTTGCACCGAGAGTCTTGTGCTTGTTCCAAGTCGGAACTGGATCTATTTGCCATGCCACCCACCATGATGATGATGCAAGAATCCCAATGGATCGAATTTCATCCCGTCTCCTCTTTGACGGATTCAGCTCCCATCGAGTTTGAAATCAAAGGACAACTAGAAGATTACATCGATCTGAATAGCAGTTACTTGTATCTGAAACTGAAAGTGATCAAAACCGACAACACCAATCCGGGAGCCGATGCCAGAGAACCTCCCGTCAACAATATTATGCATTCCTTGTTCAGCGAAGTGGATTTGTACTCGAATAACAAACTGGTCAGCAGCAGTATGGATGCTTACCCTTACCGATCGTACCTAGAAAATCTCGACGTACGGAAAAGAGGCCAAGAACACTCATCTGGATGCTTGCGTGGTATGGAAACCTGACACCGCAGGTGAAGACACATAACGACACAGCCCTGACAGCCGATGACAATCCTCACAATGTAGGTTTTAACAACCGTCGAAGGAAAATCCTGCAAGGTCGTAGTTTAGAACTGATGGATCGCTTGCATTTGGACATGTGGTTGCAAGACAAGTATTTGCTGAACGGAGTGGATATTCGCTTAAGACTCAATCGCAGCAGTGTCGTTTTCCATTTGATGGCTCATGCCAACGAGTACAAAACCATTATCCAAGAAGCCAGACTTTACGTCCGCCGCGTAGAAGTGTTACCTAAAGCGGGAAAAGACATTAGTCACATATTGAGCAGATCGACCACCAAGTATCCGATACGACGTGTAGAAGTGAAAACATTCACCATTGTTGCTGGACTCCGATCCAAGATCGAAGATCATCTGCTCCAAGGACAGTTACCCAAATGTTTAATCGTTGGCATCGTCAGTAATGCAGCCCTGAACGGAGCCCACGATCAAATTCCTTTCCAGTTTAAGCACTACAGAGTGTCCAAGATCGAAGTCAGTCGCGATGGCAAGACCTTGTGTACCAGACCCTTCGAACCTAAATTTGCCCAGAAGAATTACTTGAGATCGTACTTGTCCCTTTACGAAGCTACCGGACAGCTAGGAACCAACACCAGTCACGGCATTTCGTACGAAGATTATGAAGGAGGTTCAACTTTGTGAGCTTTTGATTTCACTCCAGACCAAGGCAACGACGAGTGACATTTCCACCCTATAAAATCCGGTCAACTGCCTGTCGAACTTCAGTTTGCAGAAGCTCTCACTGAGACAGTAAACGTCATCCTGTATGCCGAATTCGATAATACCACAGAAATCAACAGTTTGAGAGAAGTCATTCTAGACTATTAGAAACTATGGAAGACTCCTGTCCCTCTTTGAACGGTGGAGAATCTATGGACATGGAATTGGAGGATACCGTGAAAGCAGAACCCCAAGACCAAGACAAAGAGAACGAGGTAGTGTTCACGTCCAGATGGCCAGAACAAGAACAACATTTAGTGTCGTGTTTTGCTAAACACCTGGCGGATACAATTACGGAATTGACTAAGAAATATTGTTATGGATGTCAATACGATCATCCCAGTCAAATTCAACACGATAAATGTATGATGATGAGTCAAGAAGAAAACTTGGACGAGTATCTGGACGACGCTTGGAGTCTCATCTCGGAAGAAGCAGTGTTGCGTGAGTGGTATAAAGGCTTGCGTGATCATTCCTGCCCTCCATCGAATCTCTCTTAGCCCAGAGTTGGGAGACAAGGCGAAGAAACGTTTACTTGACAAAGCATTTCAAACAAAAAGTCAGAACTGAATTGGTGACTTATCATTACTTGTGAAGAAAACAAGACAACAAAAAATGGATACCTGGGAACTTTACTACCTTTTGAACAATAGTTCGTATACTGCTTCTTGGAATCCTGTCGTGTGCGCTAAAGATGAACTACCTCATCGCAAACCTCAAGACCATCAAGCTTATGTCATCAACACGGACGACAGTCACCTCCCAGGAACTCACTGGGTTGCCGTCTACTTCCCTCAAGAGGATTGCGTGTAATATTTTGATTCGTATGGATTACCCCCTTTGGAAGACGACATCATTGACTTTATGAGAAGAAATACCCAGACGACACGATTCAATAATGTGAAATTACAAGGCACAGATTCCATGGTGTGTGGACAATATTGTTGGTATTTTCTTCATCAACGCAGTCTTGGATATCTGTTATAACAATTAGTGACTTATTTTTATCGTCACTCTTCTAGAAACGATGAGAAAGTAGATTGATGGTTTTGTGACCGTTATGGTTATCTTTTGTCTTTAGCTAGGAAACGTAGTGTACATCAATGGCCTCATGACTTCCATCAATGGAAGTCTCAGATGATTTCACAACGTTGTCAACCTTGTCCAAAATAATTTGTTTGATGTTATTGTTACTTGTTAGTCATTAGATGTTTGTTGAATAAAAAATGTTGTGTTTTGAAAAAAATGTGTCTGCTGTTTGTTTTCAAAAAAATTTATCATTACAAATGCTTTTTAACTTCTCTCTATCCCACACCATGACATGAGCTATCATAGCGTTCCGACACTAAAACTGAGTAGGGGTTTTATGCATTCGCGTTCGTTGCTGTGGATAGTATATAGGTGTATGTTTCATGCATTCTCATTTGGTGAGGATAGTAAATAGGTGCGTGTTTAATGCATTCGCGTTCGTTGGTGTGGACAATAAATAGGTGTGTGTGTGTGTGTGTGTGTGTGTTTTATGCATTCGCGTTCGTTGGTGTGGATAGTAAATAGGTGTGTTTTATGCTTTCTCATTAGTTGGTGTGGATAGTAAATAGGTGTGTTTTATGCATTCGCGTTCGTTTGCGTGGATAGTAAATAGGTGTGTGTTTTATGCTTGCTCATTCGTTGGTGTGGATTGTAAATAGGTGTGTGTTTTATGCATTCTCATTCGTTGGTGTGGATAGTATATGTGTGTGTATTTTATGCGGTCTCGTCCGTTTGTTTAGATAGTAAGTATGGTGTGTTTATGCGTTCGCGACAAAGACCCTTTTCAGGGCCACTCCACTGCCTCGAAAAGATATTTATTCTTTCTTGCCTAAAAATTTTTTTATTCGATTGTATAATTTATATTTAACTCCCCAAAACATTATTCTCTTACCTAAAAAAGTTTGTTAGTCGATTTTATAATTTGTGCATGATAGATTGATGTTCATCAGTCTATGAAAAAAAGAGAATATATAAAACATACTATACTATATTATTCACTGACACGAACGCGAATGATTCAAACTTTGTATAGAAATGACACAGGTGGCATGACGTCACGGTACCTGCTATACACAAACACGAACGCGAATGATTCGTGTTTGTATATAGAAATGACACAGGTGGCATGACGTCACGGTACTTGCTACATTGTTGCAAGTGTCTAGGAGTTAAGGATTTAAATTGATGTAGAACACGAATGGTTCGTGATTCTATGTATTTAAGTAATTTGGTATAATCCATCAGCCTACGAAACAGTGGCTGATTTTTTATAGTTGCTGTTTTTAGTACTGCTGACTGGCTGATGGCTTGTGTATAGAGAGTTATAATATCCACAAACACGAACACGAATGATTCGTGTTTGTATATAGAAATGACACAGGTGGCATGACGTCACGGTACTTGCTACATTGTTGCTACTGTCCAGTACCGTGACGTCACCCTACCTGTGCCATTCCTCTTGTCGCTATACAAAATTCCCATTGAGGCTATACTACCCCAGGGTGTGCTAGTCGCTATACAAAATTCCCATTGTCCGTAGACAGACCCAGGGTGATTTTTTGTCCGTATAAATCTTGTCCGTAAACGTGCCCAGGGGGTCTGTAATGTATTTTCCATTTGTCCGTAAACGTTCCCAGGGTGATTTTCTTTGTCCATATAAATCGTGTCCGTAAACGTGCCGGGGGGGGGGGTCTGTAATGCTAATTCCCATTCTCCGTAAACAGCCCCACATTACTACTCATAATCCCCAGTATCGGTATGCGAGGCAACCAGTCTGCCATGTGTGTGCTACCCAAACGTGTTACACATATGTGCCACCCAATATGGGCTCCACATGTGTGACAGCCAAACCTAAGTTCCACATATGTGACACGTTCCAAATAATAATGACAGTTGTTCAGTGACGAATTACTTCTCGAAATCGGAACTCGACGGAAACCGCTATTTTCTTAGTCGCCATCACATATAAATAGTTTAAGTTCCTTTGCCCATACCATTCCTCTCTAATACTTTTAAGGCCGTTGAAAATTATGGGATGAAACTTTCATTATGTCTACATCATCAAGGAAAAATATGGAGGTACTGTCTTCAAGGTCAAAGTTACATTTCAATATCTTTAGTTTTCTTTTTACTCTTCCATACCCGCTTAAGCCGTTAAGTCGGTGGGGATTGTTAAAGCTACGTTAAAAATCCAAATCACACACACACACACACACACACACACACACACACACACACACACGCACGCACGCACTATTGTTTTAGTTTCAATATCCCTCAAACGAATCGCCTCTGGGAATCTTGTTGACGCACACATTATGGTCAACAAGCATTGGTTACCTGACTTGGTCTTAGGTAAGAGACCGACACAATCTACCATTATTCTGCTAAATGGTTCGTCAAATGCAGGGATAGGTTGCAGATGAGCCTTAGATATCTTCTGATTGGGTTTTCCTACCATTTGACAAGTTATGACAGAATCTACAGTATTTACAAACATCACTTTTAATTTATGGCCAATAGAAGTGATTCAAGATCTTGTGATAAGTCTTATTAATCCCTAAATGACCAGCCAAAAAAGTTTCATGGGCCAGACTAAGAATTTCTCATCTGTACGATTTTGGAACTACAATTTGATAGTTCACTGACCATTCGTCACCAGCAGGTACCTCGGGAGGTCTCCATTTTCTCATAAGAATCCCATTCTTAATAAAATAACAAACATGTACTTCTGTGGCTTCAGATTCACTAATGGCCCTCTGAAACAAACAGGAGATCTCAGGATATTTTTCCTGTTCGACGACAAGTGATTGCCGTTTGTCACCCTGATTAGAATAAAGAGAATGCGTAGTTAAAAGAGGATCACTGTGATCAATACCTTTTGATTGATCCAAACAAGGAGTGAAAGTGGCCTCGTGGAAAGCCTGACATGTGTCAGCAAAAGGAATACTTTCCTGATCAACATCGTTTTCAAGACCTTTCTTTGCCATAGCTCTGGTAACTGCACAAGCTGGGTATAGATCATGGAATTCTTTTTCAATAGGATCGACTTTCTGATACAAACAAGGCTTGTCAGTTACAAGTGGATTAACCACAACCTTATCTTCAGCTAGGTCATTGCCTAGTAGTAAATGAATGCCCTCAATGGGTAGAATACACAGAGTTCCGACTGTCACGGGTCCTGAGACTAAGTCTGATGACAAATTTACAGAATGGAGAGGAACATTAATAAAGCCGCACTCTACTCCCTGAATAAAAATACTCTCATTAGAAGAAGACTTCTCAGAAAAAGGCAAAGTACCTAATAGTAAAAGACTCTGAGCAGCTCCTGTGTCCCTAAAAAATTTTACTAGGGATGGGATTGGCTGAATCACCCATGAGTGATATATAACCCTTCGACATGAATGGTTCATAATTCTCCATAATAAAATCTGACTGGGGTTTATTAGATCCAACAAATATATTGCTTTCAATACATGACCATGACCTTGACCTCTTTGTAATAAGAGCATTTGGAATAAGTCTGTCTTGATTCAGATGCTTATTTTTCAGTTTGAAGCTATCAGAAATAACGTGTCCTTTCTTCTTGCAATAGGTACACGTAGGAAAAGACAAGGATATTTGATCAATTTTATCAGAAGCTTGATTTCTAAACGTTGTGCCAGATTAAAATTTAGGAGGGCTCGTATTAGACTGAAAACTTTTTACCAGAAGACTGGTGAGTGTTAGACTGACTTACAAAGAAACTTTATGAGTTAAGAAATACTCGTCAGCAGTACGAGCAGTATTTTCTAAGGTTTCGACCTTATGCTCATGAAGATAAGTCTTAATGTCACTATGGACACAGTTCTTGAACTCTTCAAGTAATACGAGTTGTCTGAGATTTTCGTAATCTTGATCAACTTTCTTGGCTAAGCACCACCTATCAAATAACTAAGTTTGTCAAGCTTTTCTTTTGTAGTTCCTGAATTTTTGCCGATAGGCTTCAGGGACTAACTGATAACACTTTAAGATGCATTCCTTAACCAGATCATAGTCAGCACTGTGCTGCACAGATAGGGAAGCACATATGTATCGGGCTTTGCGAAAAAGTGCACTCTGTAATAATAGAGCTCAATGCTCCCTTGGCCATTTTGAATTTTCAGCAATTGTTTCAAAATGTGGAAAATATTTGTCTACTTCTTTTTCTCTGAAATGGGCACTAACCTAATATTCTTAGGAACATCAAAACTGGAATTTGTATTTAAAGTGGGAATGTGCTTTTCACTTGCCAGCTATAATTCTCTTAATCTAAATTGATATTCCCTTTCTTCCTTCTCTCTTTCTCTCTGCATTCTAGTTGCATTTACATTTGTTTCTCTTCTTTCTATAACTGCATTTCTCTCTCTCTCTCTCTCTCTCTCTCTCTCTCTCTCTCTCTCTCTCTCTCTCTCTCTCTACAACAGCATTTTCCTCCCTCTTTCCTCCTTATCTAATTGCATTTGTTCCTCCTCTTTATCTTTCTGAAGTCTAAGCTTTTTTTACTCTAATTCCATCTTGTATTTTAATTTTAATTCCTTTTCTTTTATGTTAGACTCTAATACAGACTTACTGATCAAAACAAAGCACTTTTATCCAAAACATTCTTTTCCACCAAATTTTGGACCAAAATATTTTTATTTCTTGCTTCGTTAAAGAAGCTTTTGCATCAGAAAGATCATATTTTCTGGCAAGTTGAAGCAATTCAACTTTTTTCAAACAGTCTAACTGCTCTTGGGTTGGATTTGAAATAAAGATCTCTACTTTTGATGACGTTGTAAAAAGCTTGCTGATTTTACTAAAGATTTCTAAAAATGTGAAATAATACTTGGGATTTAAAAAATTCCGAAACGATGCGAATTTAAATTTCAAAAAACAAAGTTTTCTTAATATTTTAGCAAATTTTGTATCCCAAGGACGATCGCCCAATTTTCTGTTAGGAGTCTATGCTCTTAAAATAAGTAACAGAAAAGAGTGAAGACAACAAGCTTTGTAAAACGTAATAAATTATTTCCCTTGAATACAAAGTGAAAAATAAGAAAAAAGAACTTACGGTTTTGCGAATTAAATTAAAAAATAATCCAAGAATTAAGGACACAAGTTCTAATAATAAAAAGCCCTGAATAAAATTCAGTTAAGTCCCAAAGAGATTTAAAATTGAAGGCGATGACGTGTCTGGCATAGCCTGCGTCGTACTGATGTGTCAACAGTCTCTTGTTGAATCACAGAAATATTATTCCATGTTTGAATTCAGTATAAATTCCAACGAATGTCTTTATCTAAGAATTTTGTCAGAGCACTTTTGCATTTCCAGAGAAAATAATCGCTTGAATTCAATAATTTGAAGAAAATAAAATTCAGCCCAAACTGGTCACAACATAACACAACTTAGTGCTAGATGTTAAAGCACAACTGACATAATTCTGACAGTCACAAGATAATATAGTTCTCTGTTTGACCTCAGGTCACACATTAGCATTTTCTAGAAACAACCATTACCTAATGGAAAATAACTTTCTAGCATGATTTAATGATCCTTGTTTATTAAAGCTTAATAGCCTATAAAATTCACTTTGGAATCCCATAGAGGATAATGAAGCTAATATTAGTTGTTTACATCAATGAAATAAAAAAAATTACAAAAGTCAATCTGGTCAAACAGAACTGAACTCAATTTTGTACAAGATCAAGTCCAGTAAACAATGTTACACTACAATAACATGTAATGGAATAAAAAAAAATAAAAAAAACTAACAGACAAACAATTGAATTAAATATACATAACAAGATAGACACGTTGAGAAATGTAAAAGACTGACAGCTTTGCTTTTCACTGTGGACAGAGTCCCAAGAAATTATATTTTCTTTATTTCTTTAAGTACACTCAGTGCTTAATTGAGTTTGGAAACATAGACTTCAATTTTTCCAAATTAAAATTTGATTATAAATTTGAATATTCTTTTATTTACTTGTTTAGATTCATAGCTGAAGGCTGGTTTTAATTTTTTGTCTTTTTCATGTTCGAACATTCGAACATACAAAACAATTCTTTAAAAATGGCAAATTACGGTCTCTTTAGAATTAAAGATGACGAAGTTTTCGCTAAATTGCTTTTAATCTGACGTGCAGATTAAATATTAAATATGCTTAATATGTACCTACCATCTATATCTAATCTACTAGGTTGCATTTTATAATTGTTTTAAATTGTTTCATGAAAGTTACCATAAATCATTGGCTAGCATTCGATTTTACGTAAACGTATTAAAAATATTTGAGTTCTTCAAAAACAACCTTTTGTCTAGCAGTATTCTCGTTCCTCAAAACCAGTATAAGTTCCATCTTTAGGTGGATCAATCCTCACACACATGGTAGCAGCAAACAAAACTACTTTAGTAATAACATCAACAAAACAACAACTACAACAGCTATTGTCTGCAAGAAAACAAGATTAATCTTGATTTTCCAGATTTTAAAAATAATAATGCACATCAGGGGTAGGAGTTTGAAAAACGTAATAATATTTGAAATAGATCTCAAAGCTTGTTTGCTAGAAATATCATATCTAAATCTATGCATTGAAATAAAGATAGTAAAACAAGAATTTAGTATTTTACGATGAAAACTAACAAAATATGAATATAAGTATATGTGACATCTGAAAGTAAAATGTACTATTGGAGAAATACATTTAGCTTCCTGTGTCCTTAACGGTGATCGATCTTTTAATTTTATGGCCGCTCATCTTTATTCAATTTTTTATCTTTGAACTGGGAATGTTTTAAAATTTAGAAATCAAACTAACTGGTTTCATGTTTGCATTATATTTAATCTCCCTTGTGGACCCGACGATTATAAACTTCGCATGTTGATTTGGTTGTTTCTCGTCAACCGTTATTGTCCCATAAAAGTACTGCCACGATACACAGTAACCAATCATTTAGCGTCAGCGCTAATATAGAGCTTGCAGTCGCACTTGCACGTCTAGAGTAATGTAAAATGCCTCTTTACATGCATCGAATTATTAGAAAGTGGCTGAAGAACAGAACTGTTAGATAAGCATAAAATGCGATACGTCTGATTCATTTGACATTTCCATATAAGACGTCTGCCCAATCATGTAAATAAAAACTGATCAATTCCATGGCTACCAAACAAGGTTACTTCTGAAGTCGGTGAGGACAGATTTTCGGTTTCTTTCTTGCATATTTTCTTTGTGATCGAGGAAAGTGCCTTCGAAAAAAGGAAATTAATTAGAAATTCGAAGCTGAATCCGCAGCTGCGTGGTATGGATATAATCCTGTCCCCGAGACGATCTACAGAATTTAATCGTTATATTCTAAACGGAATGGTTCGACTTATGTCAAAAGCGTTATTGAGAGTATCAGCAAAGCAATATGTAATCACAATTTTCTAAATTATTCATCCCCTCTTCATATCCTCACTTATGTTAATAACTGTGTGCCAGAGTATGCAGGACACCCAAACCACACGCATCTGAGAAAATAATGTTGTTGTTGTTGTTGTTGTTGTTGGGCTTAACGCCATTTTTCAGCACACGATAGGCTATACATGGCGGCCAGTATTAATGGTGGAGGAAGAAACCGGGATAACCGCGGAAAGAACCACCGACCCACGAGAAGCTACTGGCAAGCTTTCTCACATATCCACATTCGCCGAATCTTAGACTCGAACCAACGCAGACAGAGAAAAGAATGTTGCTTGTAATACAGTATCGGCTAGTTGAATTTGCATCGCCTCATCTTATTAGAATGTAGTTAGGGGTAGCAAATGTCTTAATTAACAAAGATATGTCTAGACGCTACATCGAAGCAGTATTAGATAAAACGTATTAGAAATGACCGCGGAATAGCCATTATATTTGTACGATTTGGCACTGCCAGAAAATATAACAGCTACATGAAAATATACTAGTGCAACACCAATAGTAGTCTTAATCGCAATTAATAGCAAGACAGTAAGTGTCATGGGAGATTGCAGCTACAATATAGCATGAAACCAAAGCAAAGCAATTAGAAATGTTCAAGCCATGTCCTTCAGAGATGCAAAATTACAAACAATAAATTTATGGCATTTTGCTTTTCACCTAGAGAACCGTCATGAGAGTTGTTGAGCAATTAAAGTGTATCGTCCCTGAAAACTAATGCATAAAGAAAATGATTTGTCCAGAAATATCCAGCTCCTTCCATATGATCATACATCTACATATCATGTACCTACGTACTGTATTTAATAACAATTCATTTACAAGCAAGTATTCCAGCAATCGAGAATTTTAGCCAATGGAAGACACTGTGCTCGTCAACGCAAGGCCTAAGTCGAGAGTTACAGGGGGTATCTAGCTGTTGAAGAGGGTAGAGTTGCTTTGAAGTTATCAAACTACAAAACACTTTAAAGACTGCAAGGCTTACCACTATCCTATTTGTTTAGTGAAATCTTAAAGAACAAAGGAAGAATCCGTTTCTGGTAGCACATTAAACGAAAGATTTAACAACCAAGTGATATAATTTAGTAGCATGAACAAATAGCAATAGGTAATAGAAACCTTCACTTTTAAGCTGGCACTCTCAAACCACGATGTTTCGCTTTTAAGCTGGCATTCTCAAACCACGATGCTTCGCTTTTGAGCTGGCATTCTCAGACCATGATGTTTCGCTTTTAAGCTGGCACTCTCAAACTACGATGCTTCACTTTTAAGTTGCACTTTCGAAGCCTTATGCTTCATTTTAAGGTGGCACTCTCACATCCCTCTGCTGCATTTTTAAGATGACACTGTCAAAGCCCTATGCTTCACATTAAGCTGGCATTCTCACACCCCTGTTTCATTTGTAAGCTGGCATTCTCAAAGCCCTATGCTTAACTTTAAGCTGGCACTCTCAAAGCCCTGTGCTTAACTTTAAGCTGGCACTCTCACACCCCTCTGCTTCACTTTTAAGCTGACATTCTCAAAGCCCTCTGCTTCACTTTTAAGCTGGCACTCTCAAAGCCATATGCTTAACTTTAAGCTAGCATTCTCAAAGCCCTGTACTTAACTTTAAGCTGGCACTCTCACACCCCTGTGCTTCACTTTTATGTTGGCACTCTCAGACCACTATTTTTTAACTTTTAGGTTGGCACTCTCAGAGGCCCTTTGCTTCACGTTTAAGATGGCACTCTCAAAACCCGATGCTGCACTTTTAAGCAGGTGTTCTCTGGGCCCTATGCTTCCCCTATAAGGTGATACTCTCAAAGCCCTATGCTTCAGCTTTAGGATGGCACTCTGAGCCCTCTGCTTTACTTTTAAGCTGGGACTCTCCAAGTCCTATGCTCCACTTTTATATAAGAAGCTGGCACTCTCAAAGCCCTTTATTTCACTTTTATATCAGACGCTGACAATCTGAAAGATCTATGCTTCACATTTAAGGTTTGATTTATCTTGGATTCTAGTAAGACGCATGCTTAAGTGGAAACAGAAAAGTCTGGAACGAAGAGAATAGCATGTACGTTACTGATGCGGACTTTAACCGAAATAGATGCATCATTTAGAAGATCTGTAAGCATTATGTTTAGATGCACGGGAATTAATGGTCACTTCAAATCTGTCTACATTTCTGCCTGTCATATGTATTAGATGATAATCCATAACAAACGAGGTTCTCGATTGGTTTTTCAACTGTCTACACGCAATTGTCTCACGCCACATTTCGTTTGGAAATTTTTATATCACCTGCAAACAGATACTGATTGCTCTTTCATGCTATTGTTTGCGACATTTCCGTAATAGGGTCTGTACTTGGGACATTCCTGTAATAGGGTCTGTACTTGGGACATTCCCGTAATAGGGTCTGTACTTGCTACATTCCTGTAATAGGGTCTTTACTTGCCACATTCCCGTAATAGGGTCTGTATCTGCATTTAGGTGGAGCTCTACAGTTTCGTATTTTGCACAGGTTAGAATTTTAAAGAAAAATTTCCCCGTGTTTCCTCACTGGTTATACTGGTTATTTAAAAAGACCTTGTATGTCATAAGTATTGTTCAAAGAACCTTTAATTCCCTTTATTTTGGTGTATAATTGATGGGTGTAATATGGGTTATAGAGTATACTGCTTGGCCTTACTCCAGATGTGCACCTTTCAAAAAAGTGCTAGCTCCACTTGGTTATTTTCACTTCCTGAACTTCAGAGGTAAATTGTAAAAAACAAAGAGCCGATAACTTTTTTTTTACATTTTATATATTTGGTAAATCATTCATTGCACTTTCAGAAGTTGGTATTGTCTAGTCTGGCAAAATTCATTTTCCTTATTTTAATAGCTGCTAAGGATAGTGTACTTTAGACAAATTCAGGCTGCTTTTTGGAGCACAAGGGAGCAGTCGTTTTAGTTAGCGGTGCGCTAACATCATTCACAATTTCCAAGAGTACAATATCCAAAGAAATGTCAAACACATTACATCAGAGTAACATAGAGTTATGCCAGCATTCTCTCCACTGTGCATGTTTCAAATGCTAACAACTTCACCTTACATACGTCACTCTCAAAAGTACATAATAACTGGTGAGCGCCCCCTTAAAGAGTACATAGGTATTATTATTGTATAATTTAATTTTGACTGTATGGCTGAAATATTTAAGTCGTAAGCATCAAAACAGTCCTTCTGAATAATTCTGCTGTATCCTGTATTTCCCCCCCCCCCCGAACAGTATTTATTAGACTCAGTCTCAAACAAGTACATTCCCCCCCCCCCCATGATAAAAAGTGAGCTATTTTAAAAATGCGCATTACATTTTGTCAACATAGCAACCAGTGTTATGCTGAAATACAGGAACATGAAACTAGCCATAACTATTCCTGAGATGTCAACAATAAATTTTACAGTTTGAAAGGGGATGAAACAGATGAGGTTCATAAACGTCAAAGATCAAAGTGTAAAATATTTGATTATTGTTTAATGTGGAAGAAAGCAAATTTGCTTTGTCATCATTTATGTTTTAATTTCATTGCAAATAAATCGAAAAGAAACATTTTCACCATATATTTATTTCACTTAATGCAACAGTATTGAATTTAAGTTGACTTTATTCCTATATTCTAAGACTTTTAATTTCCCCATAATTAAGGTCACTACTCACATAAACATGCCTCATAGCAAATTATGTAAGCAAGAGCAAATAAGCATAATTAGCTTATTTTCATGCATAAAATCTATGTTAATGTACCATTTTATTCAGAACATCATACATAATGATATGAAAATAAGAAAAATAATTGCATAAATTTTTATATTTGTTTTAAGGTGGCGCTCTACAGTTTCGTATTTTGCATTGGGTTAGTTTTTTTAAAGAAAAAGAATTTCCCCGGGTTTCCTCACTAGTTATACTGGCTATTTAAAAAAAAAGACCTTGTATATCTTAGGTAATGTTCAAAGAACCTTAATTCCCTTTATTTTGGTGTATAATTGATGGGTGTAATAAGGGTTATAGAGTATACTGCTTGGCCTTACTCCAGATGTGCACCTTTCAAAAAAGTGCTAGCTCCACTTAGTCATTTTCACTTCCTGAACTTCAGAGGTAAATTGTAAAGAAAAGAGCCGATAACATATTTTTTTTTTTACATTTTATATTTTGGTAAATCATTCATTGAACTTTCAGAAGCTGGTATTGTCTAGTCTGGCAAAATTCATTTTCCTTATTTTAATAGCTGCTAAGGATTTTGTACTTCAGGCTGCTTTTTGGAGCACAAGGGAGCAGTCGTTTTAGTTAGCGGTGTGCTAACATCATTCACAATTTCCAAGAGTACAATATCCAAAGAAATGTCAAACACATTACATCAGAGTAACATAGAGTTATGCCAGCATTCTCTCCCCTGTGCATGTGTTAAATGCTAACAACTTCACCTTACATACGTCACTCTCTCAAAAGTACCTAATAACTGGTGAGCGCCCCCTTAGGACCTTGGTTTACCCAGCTTTTAGAGCCTATCCACAAATAATAGTATGACTTTATAGGTTTTAACGTTATAGCTACCTGTAGACTCAACTTGAAAACAAGAAAAATTTCCTTTAATAAAGAAGTAATAGGTACGAGGAAATGATTTTAAGTAAAACCGTTGCCTTCTTCTCTCCCACCACCACCACCCTGAATAATATATATAGATATCGATAAATTCTAATTGTGTGGTTTAATCGAGACTCCAGGGTACAGTTTGACGTACGCTCGATTCAACAGCAACAAAAAATTAGTTAACTATAAACATTTAAACGAAAATAGAGGGATTTGCTTCACAAAGATTAGCTTTATTCAATCTCTTTAACATAATAGCATACACATACTTCAAAGCTTCGTTTTGATTTACCACAAAAAGTATTATATTGTCAGCGTACAATGTTATGATCTTTATAGCCTAATAGTGGGTACTCTGATATTATTAGTTGCTAGGACTCCGATATTAATAGTGGCGGGATCTCCGATTTTAATAGTGTCGGAGACTATCATATTTCCTAAAGTATAATAAAACAAGTCTTGTATTATATCGCATATATAGGTCTGTTGATAACGAAACACGATGGCTGAGTTGCTATATCAACGATCCAATATCAAGTCTGCATGCAGATTCCAATATGCATGACCGTTTGTTCATCACTGCAAATACCGATATGTCTGAGGGTTTGTCTGTCATTGCGATGAAGTCAAGATCATTTGAATTTGAGGTAAGACTGGTGTTCATTAAAGTTTGACGTCATGGTAGACACTGACAATAATGTTTGATAAAGGTAACAATTATTGATTGATTTCAAATATGGATTACAAAGTTTTGGTTCTGCTGAAACCTGTTGCTTCCGACAGTACTCGCTTATAAGTCAGATCGAACTGCCACGAACACGGAAGCGGATCTGACGTCACATAATGCACTGGCAGATCAGGGTCTATCTTGCTTGTTCTACTGACTATTCCTAGCAACCTGATTAGACCCATATCTATCTGAGCATAACGCGAAGGCAGAGGTGGGCATAGGCAGTTTGCAGTCGGATCAGCCTTATCAACAAATGAAGACGGAAATAGGGAACTTTGCCTGCCAGCTAATGTTAATATTTGCAGGTGACGCCAGATATATTCAAGTCATCATTAAAAACTATTGCAAGCTACTAGAAGACGCCAGCTGTATTCGGGTTATCACTGAAAGCTATTGCAAAGTTAACGAAGACGCCGCCTGTATTCGAGTCATCACTGCAAGCTATTGCAATGCTTTCGAAGACGGCAGCTGTGTTCGAGTCATATTTGCAAGCTATTGCATGATTTCAGAAAACCCCAGCTGTATTCGAGTCATCAAGCTTTTAATGAAAGCTATTGCTGTATTCTAGAATACTCCACCTGTTTTCATTGAAAACTATTGCAAGGCTCTAAAATACGCCAGCTGTATTCGAGTCATCATTGTAAGCTATTGCAAGCTTTTAGAAGAAGCTAGCTGTATTAAAGTCATCATCCTTTTTCCATGATCGCTATTGCAAGGCTTTAGAAGACGCCAACGGAATTCAAATCATCATTGAAAGTCACTCCAAGGTTCCAGAGGACGCCAGTAATATTTCAATCATCATGCTTTCAGTGAAAGCTATTGCAATACTTTTATTTCTAGGCCTATGCGGAATTAAGTTGTGACATATTTGGAATGTCTTACGCAAAAAAGACGACGCTAAACGATATGCTGCATGAAGCCAAATTTCATTTTGCAAATCACAAAAGCAAATTATGAAAGGAAGTCAAGAAAATTTGATAGAATTCAAGAATGTAATTTTGAGATCTTCATACATTGGAACAATTAAACCCCAACACAACTAAGGTAAAGTTCTTGAAGCTGTTGAATTTTGTTTATATTTATTTAGTTGTGTGGAGATGGCGACTTTGATAACGAGTAATTTATGAAACATTCATTTAATCTTTTATTCTACTTAATGTCGTGAAAATGAAAATAGCAGGAAATCAAAATTCAGAAGAATAATATTACAAGGAGACTTTCCAAACGGCCAAAATAGCAGTGTGAAGCATGTACTGGAACAAAGGCAACAACATTTCAAGCATTGCTTAAAGTTAAAAGAGTTTTTCCATTTCCTATTTAAACAATGAGTGTCTTTGCTTGGTGACAAACTTTACGGAATCTGTTTAGAAAATATTTGGCTGTCGATATGAGTTCAAAGTACAAACAATGTGAATAACTCAATAAAGCCAGAATGGAAAAAGATTAAATAGCTATCTTCTGGATAATGTGACTCACTTTTAAATCGGTTTGGAGATCTATTCCAAGTGGACACAGTTTTGAATCATCCCATCAACACATCACCTGATATTGGAGAAAGCTTAGTCTCTTGTGATGTTGTGCTAAGGTAGCAAAAACTATTTTTAAATAGCCGCACCATTCATCCGAAACAACACCTTTTAAAGAAGAGGAGTAAATTAGCTAGCCTCCAAATGTCTGACGCCAAAATGTACATCTTACGTTATATCTGAGGATATTGTTTGCCATCTGCTGGTCATTTTCAAGCAAAATAGGTTGATCTATCTGATATATTCATGCCAGAGAGCGATTGCAGAGATACCCATCCTTCGTTGCTTTGCAATGATGGTGCAGTATGAAAAAAATATAAATTCTGATTTTAACAGGACATCTCAATCGTTCCTAGTTAATTTGCAAGATTTCTCAACATATAAAGTTGAATTGGGGAGAAATACATTTCTGAAAAGTTCCTATGCTTCAGCGTTCAAATGACATTTTGTTTAGAATATTTGAAAAGTTTGTATGAAACATGATCTGAATTCGTTCAATAGCTATCATAAGGGTGATTTCTGTAATGATTGTTTGTGATAGAGGTGATGGGCTCGACTACCGATCAGCATGCCATTTCATGATATATAGATAATGTATCAAATATCTAACCATCGGATTTTATGTAGGTAATGCTACCTAAGAGTTGAAACAACAAAGTGCCTTCGGCAAAATTCCTCGTCGAATATCTTGACAGCTGGGCACAAAACACCAAATATTCTCCATTCAGGTTTCAGCTGAAATATGATATTCTTCATACCATAAAAGGATATCGTCTCATTCAAGAATTACAGCCTGATGTTCTGGACGCCATACTTGTGTGGTTGTAACCATATTTCATAGTCCATATCATGTTACAACTCTATGGTTTTAAAGGAGAACCAACAAGTTTTGAAAATGCAACAAATAATTTATTTCTCTAGAAATCAAAGTGAACATGAATTTAGATTATTGTTAATTAAATCCATAAATAGTCCTAAAAGTTCTATTACAAGTCCAAATGTAAGAAGCTAAAATTGTATTCCAGCAGTAGTCCACATTAATTCCGATACTGAATGCGTTAAAGTGCCTGTAGTCTCGAATTCATCAATGTGCCAATGAACTGATTTTGTGATGATTGTTGAGTGTAGGCTCGTACAAATGTAACAAAAGAAAAGAATGAAGTCAACAAGCTTTGTAAATTTTAACCAAATAATTTATTTTCCTAGAAAACAAGATAAAAATATGAAATAGGACTTACGGTTTGTGAAAATAATCCAAAAATTAATCCTAGAATTGAAAAATACAAGTAATATCAGTAAACAGTTCTAATTGAATCCAGGTTCGAATTTCTATGAAGTTCCAATATGGAAAGCGATGACGTCAGGTGAGGTCGTTGTACTGATGGCAACAGTTCCTCGTTGAAACACAATTTATAAAGTTCTGTTTAGAATTCCAGAATAAATTTCCACTGAATGTCTTTTTCCCAGAATTTTCATAAAGAAAAGCACTTGTGTTGTTTTCTAGAGAATTTAAATTATTAAATCCCAAAAAATAGAGGAACTTCAGAACAAACTGGCAACAACAATAAAAACCTCTTGAGTCCTCAAGGTTTAAAATACGACTGACTGGGTCTACTAAAAAATATTCTGTCTTAACACACGATTTTAGATCGCATGGTGGCTCACGTGACAGGCTACGTGATTCACTAACTTGAACAGCGCAATAAAAAAAAAAAATGCCATTTATCACGTAGACCCGAAAAGCCCTACCTAAAAATCAGATTCTCACGCTGGAAATATATAAACAAAGAAAGACTGTTTACAATTTAGCTAACCCGTGGGCCGAACATGACATTGGTAATAGCCAATCGTTTTCACTCGATGTTTACAAAATCTATGAACCAAAGTGAGCTAAAAATAATGCTTAAGTCATACTTTTGCGTTCTAATCAGACTGATATTTTTTCAAAAATATCAAATCCCGTGAAAATAATCATTACAATAAAATGTAATGAAACAAAAATAAAATAAAAAGAATTTAAAACTAACACACAAGCAATTTAATTACATATTCGTAACATGATGTTCTAACAGCTATTTCGTGTACCGATGCAATATGATCCAAAATTATCATTGTCTGGATTCACTACAATTCCAAATTAATGTTCCAGTCCAAGAATAATATTGATGAGCACTTTGTATTTCCAGTGAATAATAATTTGAATAAATAAATCCAGCCAAATTAAAATCTGAACACAACAATAACATTGATTCTGCTTCCGAAATTAAGGCAAGAATAAGTGATTTTTTTCAAGTAAACACAATTATATGAAAAACTAAGACACATTAATAAAGGCCGCATGTAGTTCAGCCTACTCTCTAATCATTTAAAGTTTAGGGATTTCAAAGTGAAAAACTGTCTTAGACTCGTATTCAGATAAGCATGTTTACAACCATTGATAATGATCTCAATATTTAACATATACCCATACAGAAATATTAGCTATGTATTATTGTTTACAAAATAAATCTCACTGGTCAGGAACACCATGAATTTGATTTTGAACAAGATCAAGTAAAAATACAGATATACATAACATAAATCGATAAGACAAACCAACAAATAATACAAATTAAATACACATAACAATCAAGATATATATATATATATATATATATATATATATATATATATATATATATATATATATATATATATATATGTGTATATATATATGTGTATATATATATGTGTATATATATATGTGTATATATATATGTGTATATATATGTGTATATATATGTGTATATATATGTGTATATATATGTGTATATATATGTGTATATATGTATGTATATATGTATATATGTATATATGTATATGTATATATGTATATATATATATATATATGTATATATATATATATGTATA
>JAECUM010040278.1:0-13710 GCA_016617855.1 Megalonaias nervosa | reverse complement strand
TTATTCAGATAATACAAAAATGCATCAAGATACATTATGTAACCCTATATTTTTAATATACGAAACAAGCATTTGAGAAATTGGGAAACTGCCAAGTAAGAGAAATAGTTTCTAAACATTCTATAACTAAAATGTTTGGTTTGAACACACACCCCCATCCCGATTTAAATAAAAGGGGGAATTTTCTAAATATTGGAGATATTTATTGAAGTAAACAAGGTATGCCTTGCAAAACAAAAGGAACAATTTTTGCGCATTCAGTTAATTTTTTGGCATGATGCATTGTAATTTGTATGAATCTTGCAACTGTACATCCTAGAACAGACCCTGTGGTATGCCATATATTTATAAGGTGTGTACCAGCATATGGTGTTTTGAGTTTGAAAGAATAAAATTGTATGCCCTGAAATAAAGGAAGTGTAAATTTTGTATAGATCTTGAGGTGGAGAAAAAACTTTTTAAAAAAAGTTTTCAAATGTTAATCAATTATGCAATATTTCTATACTTACTACTTAGTATGTTGATACATGTCGATTGGTTGCTTGATGTAATGCTGTCAGAAACATAATCTGAAATGTATAAGAAATAGTTTATTAAACAAGACATATCAAAGAAAAACCTTTACACCCTATATTATCACAAATTAGGTGTATTTTAACCCTCATTATTTAAATTAAATTTGGGACATGCATACTTTGGGATAAACAAGGATAACACTATATACTCATTGACAGTATTTAAAAAGAGTACTTTGAACAACACATTATGTACCCACCCCATGTTTAATAGTCTATATCGATAACTTAAATACTTGTGCAGAAACCACTTTTCTTTTCTAGTCAGAGTGACCTTGACCTTTGAATTTCTGACCCAAAAATCAATAACCTTCTTCCTTACCCCAAGTGCAAGCCGTCCACAAGATTTTGTTGAGGTATGTCATGTAGAACTAATGTTACTATGTTACTAAGCAGAAACTAATTTTCTTTTTAATATCACAGTGACTTTGATTTTTGTCCTTTTGATTTGAAAATGAATAGGTTTTTCCTTATGCCAAGTACAAGCCATACACAAAATTTGGTAACCATAGTTGATGGAGATCTTAAGTTACTGTTCAGAAACCATTTTTCTTGTTTTAGTCAAAATGACTGTGACTTTTGGACCCTGAAATCAATACAGTTCTTCCTTATCCCAAGTGCAACCTATCCACAGAGTCTGGTAACTGGAGAACTTGGTTAATTGTTCAGAAACCATTTTCTTTCTTTCATTCAGTAATCTTGACATTTAAGCTTTTGAACCTGAAATAGATAGGGTTTTCCCCTTACCCCAAGTACAAGCTATCCACAAAATTTGGCAATTATTGATGGTGGACAACTAAACTTATTGTGCAGAAACCAAAACTGTAACAGGTGGATAACATCATAACATAATACTCTGCCTTATGGCACACATATAAAATAACTGGAGTTGAGCAAAATCAGCTAGGCCTGTCTTAGATCTTGAATAGTTCAAACTCTCCTGTGAGTAAAACCCTTGTGAAGTACAGTGTAGCTGACATATCTTGATGTACATTAAAATGGCTGACATATCTTGATGTACATTAAAATGGCTGACATATCTTGATGTACATTAAAATGGCTGACATATCTTGATGTACATTAAAATGGCTGACATATCTTGATGTACATTAAAATAGCTGACATATCTTGATGTACATTAAAATGGCTGACATATCTTGATGTACATTAAAATGGCTGACATATCTTGATGTACATTAAAATGGCTGACATATCTTGATGTACATTAAAATGGCTGACATATCTTGATGTACATTAAAATGGCTGACATATATTCAGTCTTGAAGTATAAAAAAGCATTGACAATGATGATATGATTACAAGTTTCAAGATGAAAGGTTGTGATTTCAGCTCTGTAAAGATGTTCCTACACTGAAATTGGTTGGACACTGCAGTAGAAATAGTTTCAACACCAGCTGAGAATACCTTTTATTAGTTATTTATACTGAAAAGATATAGAAACTTAGAGATTGAAACTTCTGAACATATCCTGTCTCTGAAGAATCAACTTACCAGTACTTGCATCAGGAATATATGTTTTGTCTAGATCAAATGGATCATCATCAGAGACTGAAATTCACAAAAGTTTTCAGCCAATTATAACAGTGATCAAAATGTTTATAATGAACATTATCTGTTTAAGCAGTCCAAGGAAATTTATAAAATATTCACTTGCTTGCAATATCATACACTAAGCACCATGCTAACCATTTTAACTGAACTTTACAGATCTCCAATGGATCACTTTCAAAATTTTCTCCCTCTTTTACATCAACAAGCTCAGCATACAAACTATTTGAATTACCTATTTAAGAAAATAATGTCTTGGAAAAAGGTATCCATCTCACTAGATAAATATCTGTTTCAAAATTCAAAATTGGGGGTATAATATACTGATTAGCTCAAGCAAAACCCACTTAAGGTATACAAATAAAATTTGATAGGCATGTGTGTATGTATCGAGATGACCATAATAAATTTTGATTGCATGGACATGTTGGCTGTGAGATTTGGGTAGTCATGTGCCTAGCAATGCAAATGGTTGATACCAGGTCAGATTTCATTAATGCTGTAGATTCATCTCATCTGTCAGCTATTTATGTATGTATTGTTTATGGTTTAGGGCATGTCAGCACAATATTGACCACATGGTGCCTATTTAAAAGTTATATAAAAATAATAAAGAACTGCAAATAAATAAATAAAATAAAGTAACTTAGACCAACTTGTCCAAAAACATGTAAACAATATAAAAGATAAAAAGGTAATGTTTAAACTTTGTAAAAGGTATATAAGATAAAGGTAAAAATTATAAAATCCTTACAATAAAGGATCAAAATTTGCGATATGAACTGCTTTCCCCCAAAAGGCTATGATTTTCTCTGGTGGTACATAAATTTTAAACTAATATGACCATCAAGTTCTTTGTTGCTCATTACTATTTTAAGTGACTGCCTAACCACCAAAATCCAACTAGAATGACCACTTTAGCCTAAAAATAGTGTTGATTACACTCAGTTACAAGGAGATTTTAAAAAACGAGACTTCCTTTTCTCTGATCGTAAACATGCACTGTACTCTCACTTTGGATTGGGACTATTAAATTTTCCAAGGTAGAACTGGTTTTAAGTTTGACAGATTGCCTGAGATTGACACTTGGGGGACAAGTGATAACATACACTTGACACCTTGTTTTCCCATGCTGCAGTGCCTGTTTTGCCAGTGTGATTATGTGTGTATGATAGCACATGCTGGAAATCACCAATCTGTCTGCCTGACAATAAAGGACACTTTTAGAATTTTCTCTTTTCTTCTTGAATATATCTGACATTTTGGCAAGAATGTTTTTCATTATTCTTGATGGGAAGCACCATTATGATCATGTCATATCATTATTTTAATTTTAGAGTTTTTGTAAGGGAAGGCAGCCTTACAAGTGGTTGCTTAAAAAATATAGAAACAAATTTTTATGACCAAATGCAAGAAATACAATGGAATGATACCTGCATATCATGGTCTACCTTTCTGAGACATTTGCTAAGGAAGAAAATTAACTGCATGAACAATAAAAGAAAACCACTGATTGCTGTATGGTCAGACTGCGAAGTGTGTTTCATCATAATTAAATGTTCTGAAGTAATTGAAATGAACAATCTCATCCTGTTAAGTGATTTTACTATGAAAAAGTGGAAAGAAAAGCTGAAAATGCAACAAGAAACCAGGGTAAAAAAAGTCTGAATATACATCACAGAGTGACCAATTCTATATGTTATAAAAACACATCCCCAAACCATTTTAATGCCACTGGTTATTATCAAATATAATCAAGACATGAAATTTAGGACAAAGGTTAATCATGATGAGTGTAGCATGAAATATAGGCCAGTGTGACTTATTTTTAGGGTGATGTTGCATTACTCACAGATATATTTTATCAGCAAAATAGAACTTGAACTTGATGTGCAAAATGTTCCCATGAGTCGGACTAACAGATACCAAGATACCATCAATCTATAAGTTGGAACCTGCTTTGCAATCCGGCCAACAACAAAAATGTGAAGAAACTGCTTTGTGGTAAATCAAATAGCTATCTTTGATAAAGTTTTGTATTTACCAGTGCAGCAGCAAATATTTTAAAAATAAATATTAAAAAGAAAACAACAAAAACAAAACCAAGAGATCCATTTTTGTCGAGCTCACCTTTTATTTAACAAAGTAAAAAACACTAACAGTGAAGTTAATTTATACTTTAACACAGGTTAATATAGGGTGTGGACAGACATATGGTCACCAAAGTGAATGCTTATTCAAGCTTCAGCCAAGGTGGCTCGACAAAAATAAACCCCAGCAGTTAACTATAAAAGAGAGCATCTCATTATTCTTTCCTCGGTTTTTCTACATTAAAAAAAACAAAACACAAAACTACAAATATGTTCAATGAACATGAATGTGAAACCACCCCTTTGTTGGACCCTTATACTTGAGAAAATGACATAGGTACAAAACTTAACAATTGTTTGACAGATGGATGGATGGATGGATGGATGAACAGACACAGGTTACACCATATGCTTCTTCCACATTCATGGTGGGGCATAAAAAATGAAAATACAAGAAACTGGCCAACAAAAACAAGACAAAATATTTATGTGACTTTGATTTAAGACATATACTTCATACTGGGCTTTCATTCTGCAACTATAACTACTCTCAGAAATTTCTTAAAATTTTAGAAAATTAATGAGAAATTTCATGTGGCATGTAAGACTTTGTTGGCAAAACATGTATCGCAATTTGATATCACTGAATGTGAACAAACAATTACTTTAAAAATGCTGATAAAATGGTGATGCCATTATCACCACTGCTGTAGAAGTGATAATTTGGGGTCAAAGCTTTTACAAACTCTTTGGACTCGAGCAAGTACATCAACATGTGGCTCAAAGTGAAGCCCTGACAAAATAGCTTTCACAACTTAAGAATTTCAGTGATGATTACATTCACTGTCTTAAATACAACCTGAAGGATATGTTGAAGGGCATTGATGTCAATATGCAGTAATTGTTGTATAATAAATATCCATGATAACCTCAAAACATACCTTCTTCCTCCACCACAGATTTCTTGTTTCATCCCCATAGTCAAGATCACAGTTAAAAAGTTGTGGATCACCATATTATGGCTGACAATGTGTAAAATCAACATACAAGTACAAATGTATGTGGTCAACTCTTGTTATAATGTTACTTTTTTTGTTTAATGAATACTCTGTTTCTGACAAATTCCAGATGAACGAACATACACTGGACATTGTGGTAAATTTGATTCTTTAGATTCTAATCAAATGCACTAAACATGTCAATCAGGTCAGAGTGACCTGGTTTTGATATTGTGGTGTAGCATTCATCAGTTATAAAACATAAAGTTTCTTTGCTTTACAAGCAACAGTGTCAAGTACATATCAAATACCAAAACAAACTTAACCAAACTCAGTGATGCATGAAAACAGGTTCACAGTATGAAAGCTACTTTTCATATAATTTCAAATTGATGAAGATGCACTAAACATGTCAATCAGGTCAGAGTGACCTGGTTTTGATATTGTGGTGTAGCATTCATCAGTTATAAAACATAAAGTTTCTTTGCTTTACAAGCAACAGTGTCAAGTACATATCAAATACCAAAACAAACTTAACTAAACTCAGTGATGCATGAAAACAGGTTCACAGTATGAAAGCTACTTTTCATATAATTTCAAATTGATGAAGATGCATCCAGATTTTGGATATAAACTCTGACAAAGAGAAACTAAACACAGCTTATTATTAAATTATATTCTTTATCACTTCATCAGCAATCTAAATCTATCAGCTCCCCTCCCCCCCCCCCATGTGATTCTCACCCAGGGTCTATTCTAGATGCAAGATTAGCAGGCAAATTCCGCCCAATATCAGATAACACATTATTACCATGTCATGTCTTTGACAAGTTTCTACACCTGAAACGAATATCTAAGCTTTCAAATCAAAATATTTTTTAGCAAATATTTTAGTAGAAAATTGGTATTAGAATCTTCGTTTTGTTATCTTAGCAAGCTTGGCAGAATTCTGTAAAAGAAACAAAAACAAAATGTGAAATGTGAACTATGCAATGTTCAATTAATTTACAAGGGATAAACAGATCTGCCAACCCTGAGGAGTCCGTGTCAGTAAGGCAGTTGATTTTTCTCCGTAAGACTGACCAGTTTTCAGTAAGGTGTAACAAAATATCAATAACTGCTATTATAAAGCTGGAAAATGTAAGTAAAAGTTCGGCACAGCAATGATAAACATTATGTTCAACTGAAAAGTTTGTAAAGTACGTGTAGACTTTATTTACCACTAGTACAGTTGCACAAACTTTAGTTCCAAACCCAATGCAACTCAATGGCTTGTTGCTATCTCTCAACTTGGCGTAATTCTTTGGAAATTCTTTTTTTCATTTCACATGACGATGGCAATCACATCTCCTGTCACAAGGCATATTCAAGTTGGCATGTGAAGTCCAATAAACGTAATTGTGTCCTTTCCATCTTTTATTCACAAGAATCTGAATACTCCTTTTTATTCTTCTGTGTTGATTATTAACACTTTTTTAATCAGCTTATTTTCCCTTTTGTCTTAAACATGCATCGCTTCCTGAACACCATTTTCAAAAAATTCTATAATCAACAGTTTGATCATGCAGACACTCTGCATGAACAAACAGGTGCAGTTTAATGCATCTGGGGAGCTGCTGTAAAGTTAGTCTGGTTCCCTGACTAATATCACTAATTCTAATATCAAACCCGGATCCACATCAAACACAGATGTACCAATTATCCGGATTTTTCGGCAATGATCATTTTTCCGTAGCTTTTGCTTGTATGTTGTAAGTCCGTATTTTGAGGGTAATTTTTGTAAGACTTATGGCAAAATCATAAGAGTTGGCAGGTCTTTAACTTCAAACCTTCCAAATCACATCAAATGCAAACTTGCAAGATAATCATGTCAAAATTCTGAATAGTCATATTACTCACAACATCACCATTTATCTTCATTATATTCTTTAAAAGATAACATGTAATAATGCAAGTTGGTGAAGAACATGGTATATAATAGAGTTTACAAAGCTTTTATGCATCACTCAAACCAAACTCCACCCAATATTTTTTTTTCCTTTTTCAGCCATTCATTCTGTCAGACCAGTTGTAGTCAATCCCACAAACCATTACCACCACCACCACCACCTGATCATATTGCCTTGGAACGTTAACTCCAATATATTTTTGCATTTGTTTTTTCTTCTTAAATTTCCAAAGTCATTACGTAGCTATGGAATTAATATGCTTAAAATCTGACACCATCATTTCAATTATTTACTTAAAAGCCAGTAATGCACATGTCAACTTTGTATCATTAAAACGTACATGGGTCAATCGATATGACTTTGAACAGAACCATTTATGCTGTAAGGTTTGCAAGCTTGCTGTTGTAATAAAGCTTGCTACTCTGTTTTGCTGTGCATTAGTACAAATCATGTCATTAAGAAATTTTTGAGATAGTCCCAGCATTTAACTGAACAGGTAATCAAGTCTCATCTCTTTACCATCTGCCTTCAGCACAAAAGGAACATTCATGGTTGTACTGACTTTGAAGATAAACTGGAAACAATAACACACTGATTTGACTTTTACAATGAATCCTCAAAAATGTCCTCAAGATGCCTACAGTGTCATTTAATTAGATTTATATGACATAGTTCACATTGTTTTCAATGCGGCTTAATGGGGAGTGGGGTTGGTGGGAGTGTCCATAAATACCAAAGTAGGCAAAAAAGAGAATGAATTTGATTCTTTCATTAACATCAACATATATTCAAATCATATCTGAAAACTTCAATGAATATTCAGATAGGAAAATGTGGTATTTGTTTTAGCTCTACAAGTTTCCATTGTTTAACAGTTTTTTTTGTGGTTCTTCATATAGTATGCAAGTAGAAATATTAAATGACCAAAGATGCTCTCAACATACATCAATGTTAGATATATATACACCTTAATTTGACCATGTACTCCTCAAAATTTGGCCATGGGTGTTTAATTTGTAATGTCTGTGCACAGAAGATTTGAAAGCATGTAAAAAAGTGTGCCCAAGCAGAAAGATGAAGTTCAAACCTTGCACAATGTGGGTGTATCTCAAAGACTTTGGCTACTGAATCTTATTTCTAAAAATACAAACACTATATTAATAAACATACCACTCGTTTTCCATCAAATCTGTATAAAAAGATATAGTACATTTTCATCCCGTCTTTAACATATTTTCTCTCACATTCTTCAGCCTCTTGGATATTTATGTGCTCTCCAAAATACTCTAACAAAAATTCCCCTCTTTTCCATTTCTCATCAGTGAAAACACCATAACCTGAAAAATACCATATGGATCTAGATTGCTTCCTGTTTTCTCTTCAAAAGGCTTATGCATAGGCTTATAGACTGTTATTATTTGGTAATTTGCAATTTATGTCCAATTCAAAAACAATTTTATTTTCATTTCCAGAATTCAGTAAAACAATACCAGTGCACTGTTACGCAATAGAAATGCAATAATAAGCAAGTAGCAAAAAGACTCAAATTTCAAACCCACTCTGGGACCTTCCAGAATCCAAAATTTTCTTCATCTACAGTAGTGCGAATCTAATGTACCTAGCAGGAGTACCATGGATGGCATTCTTTGTATCCCAGTGACTTTCTCTTTTGACTGTTTGGCCACCAATGTTGGTGTCAAATACACATTTCACTCAAGTTTATACCCAATCCATGGTTTGCCTACCTTCCCTTTATTACTTACATTTCTTTTCCACCTGCTTTACTTTATTCAAAATGGTCATATTTTCTTATTAAAAGACATATTTGCAAAACTTTTAGTGTAAAAGGTTTATTGCAATCATCGATTCACTACATACTGCATTCAGCCCTCAAACTTGTTTATTTTTCAATGATGTCCATTAACTATTATGTGCCGGCACAGGGATTTCTCAACTGATCATCACAATAAGAGGTCTCAATCAAAGCTGGTAGCTAGCAATTTTTCACTGCATAGGGTGTATCTCCAAGGTTCCAGTGATGTAAAAAAATCCATCAACATGTTGCTTCATGGTAATGTACAGCTTATGTCTTGCAAACACTGGCTAAGAGTTACAGTTTTCATCATTATTATGCTTATGCTTTGACATGGTAAGTAGTGCTCTCTCTCAAGCAGTAAACGTAGGACTGATACTTATTACTGTCTCATATATGCATATAAAAGCCTACCCATAAAAATAAAAATTATAGAATAACAAACAAAATTTTACCGCACTATTGTTCACTAAAAGTTTAAGTAGCCCTTCCCTACCCCCATCTAACCAGCTAACTGTCAGGAATATAGCCTTGAGACAGTTGAGCTGTAACAAGCTTTGTCTGTGTCACATCTATCGATTCCCCGATAAAGAAACAATGTGTAAACTAAACCTAGTCGCCTCTGAATTATGTTTAGTTGGCGACACCTTTAATGTTTGTCGGACAAAGAAACAATCTGTAAACAAGACATAGTGACATTCAAATTTACTTTGTTAAGGTATTTTTGTAAGTTTCATGGATAAACGACTCAAAGACAGTTTGATATGATTTTTTTGGAATATTCTATGACCAATGTCTGGTTGCTCAGAGAATATGCCAGTCAAAACCTTTGAACCACTGGACATGTCTGACAAATACAGGGATTTAAGGGAGCCTAGTCTTCTACAGCAAAACAAATAACAAAAAGATCTACCTAAATCTTAATTTATGCACTATTACCTCTGTAGTCAGAAATATATTTGAGGCTAAAGCCATCTTTGTCCAATCCCACATGGCACCACCATTCTGCATCTTTTCCTGGGTCCACACGCTTGCTTCTTTTCTGCAATCAAAAATATATTATTATAGATCATAAAAACAAACTATATCAAATGTAAATATACACTGTTATTCATTACTCCATCAATGTCTGCTGCATGCAGTCTCAATACAAAGACTCGCATACTTGTCTATCATTGGCATACTAACAATGCTTGCACTGAAAACCCTATGTTAATATAACAATCCATAGAGTCCAAGGAGTAATCAAGATTTTCAAGATGGCTGCCCTGGTGCCATATTGGGCAGTTTACACTAAACATTGCAAATGCGCTATGAATACTAGGTTTTCACACTGTGCATGTTTTATACTTAATGTTGGCATTTCCATGTGATTGCATGCTTCAGTCTGCAGACAATGGGCTTTTTGAACCCTTTACATGTAGGTTTCAAAATGGGGGAAGGATGGTTCCAAACTCAACAAGAGTCCTCAAAGAGATTGACACTCTACTGACCAAAAAGAATTTCCAGGAATCCAAGACAAATCCGTTTTTTCCATTTAACTGTGCTGAAACCATCTCTGATACTCTTGAGCGATAACAAGAGTTTCAAATTTGCTGCCACAGTGGCCACAGTGGAAGTAATATCAGCACCATTTTCCTTTAGGACCAGCTAGATATCATAAGAAGCATATTAGTGAAAACCCAATGTTGATATAGCCATCCATTCAAGAGTAGTGATAATTAGATTCATGATGGCCACCATAGCAGCCATATTTGAGGTCAAATCTGCTCCATTTTCATTTTGGACCAACTAGACGTCATAAGAAGTCTTCTGGTGAAAACCCCATGTCAATATGACTTCCCATTCTGGTGAAGCAGCAATAACAAGATTCTGAAAATCGATGATGTGATGGTCATACTGGTTGTCAGATTTGCACCATTTTCAGTTAAGACCAACTAGACATTATACAAAGCCTTTTAATTTAATGAACTCCCATGCTGATTATGGCCATTCATCTAGAAGTAACATTAATAAAATTTTCAAGATAATTGCTGTGGTTGCCATATGGGGCATCCCAGCAGTACCATTTTCATTTAGGTCCAACTAGACCTTGGGGTGAATGTGTGTGTAATGTTTCATGGTAATCTTCCAAGTAGTTTAGGAGAAGTAGCAATAACTTGTGCCAACAGACAGACAGACAGATGATGAACAATACGCCATCCCATAAGATCTACTCTATGACCAGTACAGCTAAAAGCAAGAATCCCTATAGGCACTGAAATAGCAAGAAATTTTGCAAAAGGACCCAGAGCTTCTTTGACTCCAAAATCCTGAGTAGAGGCCTTCAAGGAAAAATGTGTCAGGGACTAAGAATGTATGCATCAAGGAAAACCCTGGGGTCATGGCTTTGCATCTCTTATCAGAGACCATAAAGGTGTTACACCACTACCGGTAACTGAGCCAAGGAACTGTTGTTTGCATCATATTGTAGCCCAAAAGAAAATCATTAATATTTCTCCTTTGATTTGTCCTCGAGATTTGCTAGCCAGTGAAGAATGTTACTGGTATCCAACAGAAAGTAGCATTAAAGCCTGAACAGAAAATAAAATGTTTATTAAGTTCAGTTTGTTGGTTTATGCATAGGATGTCAATGAAAACAGGTATGATCTGGCCCATTCTGGAAAGGTCACTTGCACTAAAAATTCCAGTCATTTAATTCAAATGCAACTATTTCCAAAAAATACAACATAATCTATTATGATTTGTTTTACATGCAGCATCCAACATAAGCAAGATAGTCTTGGTGCATTAGAACTAATGCACTGGGTTTCAACAAAAATGTAGAAAAATTAAGCAAATATATAATACCTAAAATGGTTTGAACCCATATTTACCAATGCATTTAAGTAATACCTGGCATGATTCTTTTCAGCTGCACATAAGCTTTCACATCTAAATAATTTAAACATGTGACAAAGCCTCCACTTTGCATTGTTGCAGGTGCTGTCCATTCTATTAAACTCAAACAAAATGTAATGGTTAGAGCAAAAACTCTCTTATCACTCATTCAAATGTACATATATATTCTCATAAAAAAAATTGTACGTATACATTATTGTCATCATCTAGGTTCTGTTATCGATGCAAAACCTAACTGACAGAAATAAGCAAACTTTACACGCTTGACAGCCAACTAGATAACTGGTAAATACCAACTTTACTCAGTTAAACTCACAGAAGGTGATGCTTAATTGAACTTAAACTCTGAAACTGAAGGGTTGTAACATTCCCTACTGTATGATATACCAGCCTTCTCTAATTAATTGATCATGACTTTTTACTTCATCATTTCTTGCCATAATAATAAAAAAAAAATATATTAAAAGAAAAATCCCCCGCCTTAATAAAGTGGTCATTTACTTAGAGAACTGCAAACATCACACCCTTATGATATTTGAAGAGCACCATACAACAGCACTTAATGATAGAAAGTAAAGTTTTGTACCTGTGGTGAACAAGCATTCTTTTCCTCTTGTTTCTTGAGGCTGGCTCTAAGCTGAAGAAATGGAAGGAAAAAAAAGGTCATAGCCAGCAAAAATAAAAAGTTAAAACTAAAAACTAGATATAATTATTTATTACACTTTTATAAAAAAAAAATACATTATAACAAGAACCAAGTGTTCTTTAGCAGCAGTAGAGCTGGACCCTACAACTTTGTAGAGACCTTATTTTTGAAAATTAAGGGTTCCTACGAGGGTTTTAAAAAAAAACATTTTTGTCTTAATAATGAAAACTTCTTTAATTGACCAGATTTTTTCACAATCTGGTCACATACGTATGTCCTTCAACAGCTCTACTGCTGCTATAAATTAAACAGCCAGTATAGATATTATCAATAATGAGTACTGGAGAACCACACTCAGCTAAATTAGCTCTACTGCTGCTATGATTTTTATCCAAAAATTATATCAAATCCGTTGTGATATCTTGACCTAGGATCGTGTAAATTTATCGTTACAAAACCAAATGGAGCAGCTTGTGCTTTTGAAAAGAAATTTTTAAATTTGTTCATGTCCATGTCGCCTGAACACCAAGTATAATAAATATTTTGCAGCGTATGATTATCTACGCCATTAAACACAACCAAAATATTGCAGTTGTCTCTGATTACTTTTGGAATTTGTGTATATCTCTGTGTAACATAAATCACGCCTGTATTTTTATGTCTACCTCGTGAAAATATTCTAGCTGGATTTGATTGTTTGTCCAGCATAACATCATCATACACTACTAAATTATTAATGAATCCATGAGGGCCAGTGGCCCTGAGATCATCTACAGATGGCGCTTCATCAATATCAGTAATAAAATCTATGACATTGTCTTCATGTAACGATTTTGCGTTTTCATTAAAATCTTTAACTACTTCGTAACATCGCTGATCATCTACAGATGGCGCAACTAAATATAATTTATCCCACTTCAGCCATCGCATTATTAGATTAAGCAGTAATTGCGTCTTTCCACTTCCAGATGGGCCTATTATAATCATTCTGATAGAATTTGGTAACGCTGGATGGTGTTTTACTGGCTCTTGTTTTCGTGTCGCAGAAAAGTCAATTATATCCATATAATAAATAATATGAGTCTATATTGTGTTCGATGCAGAGCACCTACACATACTGCTGCATTAACGACAATAACAACAAAAAATAAAAGACGCGCACTTACAGG
>JAECUM010040277.1:0-16990 GCA_016617855.1 Megalonaias nervosa | reverse complement strand
ATATAGCAGGATTCATCAATATTTAACTTGATTATGTTAGAATTCACTTATTCCACAGAAAAGTGTGCTTATAAAAAAATGAAATTAATACCTGTTGAATCGGAGCATCGAGAACTCTTAATGGAGTAAATCTTTTAATTTTTTATAAAGGTGTTTATTTCTATATCTGTGACGTGCTTTATAATTAAATCAATTAATTTTCTTGCCAATCAGACCTGGAGATAAAATGTCTTTTCACTATAAATTTGGTTTTATGACTTCGTATCAGCACAAAAAAGAGCTATACTTAAGTTCTGACTGTATCATCGCCAAGAATTCATTGTGGAAACATCGTGAAAACATGAAGATCAATGTGTCATTTTGCTCGTGAATATTATATGTATCAGTGTCCTTGTACACACAAGTAATTAATCCGTCTCAACCACCTCAGCTGCAGCGCGAGTGCTTTTGCAGACAACATTACGGATCACCACAACCGACCCGCCAAAAATACACTTGCGACCCACCTACTTCGTAGTTATATTTCGGGACGCGGATTTAAACAAAGTCCACATGAATACATTTGTACAAAGTCCACATGAATGCATTTAAACAAAGTCTACTTGAATACATTTAAACAAAGTCTACTTGAATACATTTGTGCAAAGTCTGTATGAATACATTTGTACAAAGTCTACTTCAATACGTTTAAACAAAGTCTACTTCAATACATTTATACAAAGTCCACATGAATACATTTGTCCAAAGTCTACATGAATACGTTTGTACAAAGTCTACATGAATACATTATACATTATAACTGTGTCCAGAAGCTTGCAAGTAAAGTTTTCAAAAATTCCAAAGCGAATATACAAATAGAGGGAAAAGCACGCAGGCGTATTTGAAATAATTTACATCAAATACTTGTATTTCACCATAAAGATATTGATCGAAGGCACTAATACCAATGAATTAATTATGGATAATCACACACACACAAACACACACACACACCCTCCCTGGACTCTGTAGAAGAATGCTTGATAATAGTCGGCAGAATTAATATTTAATACAAATAATACTATCATACATGTTAGAGAATTTTTTATTCGTCCTCTACGGAGATTCGAACCCAGGTCCCAGAACCCGTTTACCCGCGGACCTGGGTTCGAATCACCGTAGAGGACAAAACATAGACACAATAAACCATACTATACCTCTGTGGGTATAACTGGACTATGTCGGTCGGCATGCTCCGATTTCTTGATTAAAGGAATTCACAGCTTAATTACACGAATGATTTAATGAACTTCAGGTCTTGTCATAACTACATTTCTTGCGAACAAGCAATTCACTGGCGTACCATTTCCAGACATAGTAAAGTCAATTCTTAGCATACAAGATACATATTATTTATGACAGTATCTGTCACATATTCACACAATTTGTGTCAGAAGTAATGCATGCCATCATTAGAATACATTATTCTTATTACGCCTAAACGGCGAAATTCGAACAACTTCATATCAATGGAGTAAAGTACAACAACCTTAGAATACATGAGTCATATAACCCTGCATGCAAAGCATCATCCCATGCCCCCATTAAGTAAACGCACATCATCAAGAAGAGTTTATGACTGGGTCGCTATTAGAGTGTCTGCCACGCACCATTCACGATTAGGTTCGATTCTTTTTGGGGTATATGTGCTTAGCCGAGACGGCATTGGGGCAAGGCGATATTAAATAGTATCATCCTAATACATTACCAATTCTGTGATTATATTCGTTGATTTTGGTTAAAATTACTCAAGAGTGTATATATATATATATATATATATATATATATATATATATATATATATATATATATATATATATATTGTTTTCGTGTTTGTGATTTTGTAATCGTTATTTGTTTGTGTCCTTTGCCTTGAGAAAGGGATCCTATTATCCAGAAAGCGCCTGGCCAGTTTCTCAGACTTGCTGCACAGTACTTTGTCATGTTTGTTTCATAATGATAGCAGCATATACATACAAATAGACATAAAAATACGTTTTAGCACAGTGATATCTCCCCTAACAAAATACTTCTAAGACAAAAGCGTTGGTCATAACAAAAGGGTTATACTTGTAAAAATATATGTTCATTTGCAGAAGAAGTTAGATTAACGGAAAGTTTCACTGTAGATATACATATATACTTATATAACTGTGCATACAGCAGTAGCGTACTAACAGTGGGAGGGGACAGATTCCCCCGATTGCCAATGGCGCCAGAGGTCTTGGGACGCCAAAACCACGGGTCGCCAAAACTCCTTTGGGATTTCATCATCGCCCCGGACGCCATTTACCCTTAATACACCACAGCCATACATGCCGTTTTAACATACGGATTAACATGGAAAGAGTGGGGAAAAAAATAAATTAGTTATTATTCTTTATTGAAAGAAATGGTTTTCAGTCATGTCTATACATTGTTGTTATTTATTTTTTCCCATTAAACAAACGGCTAAGATTCCAACAGCTTGGGCTTTGTCCACAGTACTGGTATCATATGTTGAAGTTTGTGTGTCCTAAAACATGTCGATGACTCATTATTTCGTTAGAAAATATTTACTTTATTCTTCACAAAGTGCAGCTTGAGGACCAGGCTAATTGACTTGCTGGTATTCAAGACACGTGCTACGTGGCTCACAGGGATGTCAATGCAAAGTACTCCACTTGCCAATGTATCGTGTTTCCTTGTTGTTATGGTTACGATATCAGACAGGCAAACTTTGTTGTTTTTTTCCTCAAACGCAACAAAGGCAATGATTACCCCGTGAAATAGTTACACATCTAAATGTTTTAGTATATCATATTTCCATCGATTTCTAGTAGCGAGACTGTTACAGGTTATGATAAACCTGTGATGAGAAAAATTATAATGGAATGGTCGCATCAGTACTATTCATCTAGAATTTTAATGCGACGCTCTACAGAAAAATCCCAAAGATATATATATATCTGATGAATTCTCTCACGAAAAACATACCCCATTTATTTATTTATATTTTGTTAACAACGAAAATCGGCATCAGTTTGTACTTCACTTAAGGAGATTCTACACTGTACACTAAAGAGGTAATCCTGCCTATAAAGGTACATACCTGCCAAAACTTGAGGTGACTGTTACGTATAGATAAATATTAATCACTTGCCCATAAAAGAAACTTTTTAATCTGAATCTTGTGAAGAGAGGATGGATGCCGTAAAACTTGGTTTGAATCTCATTAGAGGTAAAAAAAATTATCAAACATATACGATAATATGAAATCTCGGTATATAATTAAAGATTCACATTCTCGCGCCTTCCACGTAACGATGTGATAGCACTCTCCACTCAGTCCAGTGTATATTATGACTTTCGGTTGTTACAGCTCTACGGTCTTAAACCAAGTGTCAATATAATTTGCTGTGGTGGGCAAGATTTGATATGAATTTACAGTTCATTCACCCTTTGTTCCCAATTGGCACTCAGCTTTCACCGGTGGCTGCAAGAAGGTGTTAGCATACGACAGCGGCCACTGCTCGGAATAACCGCTTCGACGGGCGAGCTAAACCAAGTGAGGGTAACCGGCGGGTGTTAAACTGTAAGTGAATTAGGGCTTTTCTACCTAAGCATGTGAAGACTGGTTTCTGCGGACTACGCGCAAGAAACCACCAGCTGGTTCAATGAGAAGAAAGGTGACCCCAACAACGGGTGGTGGAGCGTGAAGAGTATGTTGAGACAATGATGACCCACAGGGGTTCGTATCCTTGCTTACCATTTGACTGTCAAACATTACTATAAAATAATACAAGGGAAGACACTTCCCTCATTTCTCGCGCGATCTACTTAAGAATCAACGCCGATATTTCAAGCAACATTTCGCGTAGCATAATAAATTTTTGGTACCGATGTTTAGCGCAAGCATTCGACTTTGTATGCCTATCCAAACTTTGGCTTACAATCATACCTTTAATGAATGCGAGACCATCTTCCAATGCTACTGCTCGACGTGGCCATGATCGTGCCCGCTTAATATGCAAGAACAACGTGCTGAAATGAATATTGCGTTGTCATTGGCCAATAGAAAATAGGTTATAAATAAATGTAGGACGGTATTTTCTTTTAACCAATGAGAGGACAGTATTCCATTTAGCGGGATTTCACTTGCATCTTAAGCGGGCGCGATCACGGCCATGTCTAGCAGTAGAGTGGGAAAATGGTCTGGCATTCCTTAAAGGTATGAAAGTAAGTCAAACTTTGGATAAGCATAGAAAATCGAATGCCTGAGCTAAACATCGGTACCTAATTTATTACGCTTCGCGAAATGTAGTTGGAAATATCAGCGTTGATTCTTAATTAGGTCGAGCGAGAAAGGAGAGACGTGTCCTCCCTTGTATTATTGCATACTATATGTATTGCTGATAGTTAAATTGTTAGCAATGATACGAGCCCCTGTGCTTTGGACGCCATCGCCATTCAATGCATCCAGACTTATCTCCAGTCGCCTCGACTATGACTTGCGGCTGGATAGGCCAGGACCAGAGAATCCAAGTTAAGCCCAAGTCACAGTTTCAAACCCATTCAATAAAACTCCAACCGATCTGGTGATGGCGAAGTGACGAAACAGAAAGTGGGGATGTTAATTAAGCTGCAGCCTCGAACCTGCTCACCGGCGGTTCAGGGCATATGGTCGCTTTTTACTGGACTGAAGCAACAGTGGATCTCGGCAGCCCCCTCAGTGTCTGAACGGCCCATCCTTTTAGCATCGCTCTTCTCACCTCCGTAGCATGAGGAAAAGGTTATAAAAGGTACCCTAAACATAGCATGCTTCATCTCACCCTGAAGGTCGGACTTCAACACGAAAGAAAAGACGATGGTGCTCAAATTCGGCACATTGAATGTTCGAACTCTTTTGGACAACGCCAATGCAGACAAACCAGAGACGGACCGCACTAGTTGATACGGAACTGATACGATACAATGTGGACATAGCAGCTTCGAGTGAGACTCGCCTAGCAGACGGGAGCCAGCTGTCAGAACAGGTTAGCAGTTATACGTTCTTCTAGAGTGACCGTTGCAGTGAAGCACGTAGTGAGGCAGCTGTCGGATTCGTGGTGAAACCTGATCAAGTGCAAAAGCTTACCCACAAGCGTAAGGTCTACCGTCAGTATTGCGACAACCACAGAGGAATCTCCCTCCTGTCAATCACTGGCACGACATTTTCTCTCGTCCTGCTGAACAGAATAGAAGAGCTTATGCCATGGCCTTTCCTTCCGCATCCGTCGTCCGTCTGTCTGTCGTCTGTTTGTTTTTGCCGCTCCACCTAAACTACCGGAAGGATTGCAAGACGACTAATTTAGGAACACATTAATCTCAAGGATTAGTTGGCCTAAGGTAAATATTATGTTTGTCATATATTAAATATGGCCTCTACTGCGGTCGTCTTCAAAATAAAATTAGCATTGCATCTCCTGAATACGGTCTTATCGACACGTGGTTTTCACTTAAAGACTTCCTACGATTCTAGTTGGTCCTATTAAAAGTGGTGACGACCCGATGTTCAGTATGGTAACAACGTCGGCCATTTGTTTTAAAATCTCGTCCTTGAACGTATCGACGTTTGGTTTTCATTAAAAGACCTTTTATGGCGTCTAATTGATGCTAAATGAAAACAGTACCGATGTGACATCCAGTATGGCCACCATGACATAAATCTTTAATATTTTAGCTATCACATCCACAAATGGATTTAACTAAAATGCTGTCCAGGTGAATCAAAGAGGAAATGGTACCCATTGGACATGTTCCCCCCCCCCCCGCCTATGACCGCCACGGTGGCCACATTGATCATATTATTATCCCCCTACAGGTCGTGGCGGGGGGGGGGGGGTAATTTTGAATTTGTTTGGTCACTAACCCTGAAGGGATGTTCGTATCTTAACGGAGATGTCTCTAATATATTTATGATGTCTGCTTGGTACTCAGTGAAAAAGGTGCAAATCAGACCTCCTGTATGGCTGCCAAATATTTTATTGCTAATTCTCATTCACCAAATGTCCAGTTAGTTCTAGAGGGAAATTATGCCAATCTGATATGCAGTGTGGTTCGCTTGATAGTTATTATTATTTTATGGCTACTTGTCTTAAACTGATGGCCGTAGCTAAATCAGGTTTTCGCTATAAAAAAAAAAAAAGTTTCATGATGTTTATTCATTATAAATAAAAAATTCTAATGTAACGTCCAATATGGCCGTTCTGGCATACATCTTGTGAATCTACGTCTACTAAATATATTGCAGGCTTGACATGGGTTTTCACTAAAGGACTTATCTAGCTGGGCCTAATTGAAAAGAGTGCTGATCAGCCGTCCAATACGGCTGTCATGGTAACCATCCGAAAATATGTGTGTCTGAGTGTGTATGTGTGATTTGGATTTTGAACGTAGCTTTATAAATGTTCAGTCATATCGTTACGATTTCTGCAGTGTGACAGTTTATAGTGATGATTAGCACTGGGGCATAATGCCGCAGACATGTAGCATCATGTCCCATCCTGTCACATTATCCTGACACCAGGTCGACCAGTCCTAGCACTAATCTCTTAATGTTGAGCTTCAAGCGAGGCATCTGTTACTACCATTTTTAAAGTCATTGGTAAAACTCGGCCGAGGTTCGAACCCGCGACCTCCCGCATCCGAGGCAGACGCTCTAACCACTAAGCCACCGGAGCGGTCCTTTTACTTGAATAAATAAAAACTGCTACGAAATGCTCATAAAACACAAAGCAGATAGGATGGAGAAGACGTTCTTCGTTGTGGCAGACGTATACTCATTTGATAACAACTTCCGGTTCTCCTGAGACCGCAGAATAACTCCCTATCATTCTAGATCTTTAGTGACTGTACAGAATATCAGTGCGAGTTAGAGGGAAGTTTCAAAATTTGCTATGATGGGAATGACGTCACTTAATCAATTTACGGCACGGGTTACCTCAACAGTTAAAGAGGAATACACATATTAAAGGCGGACTACTAAATATATCTCCAAGCATTTTAAACTTTCGTTTTTCTGTTTCATTCAAAGGGTCGAGAAAAAAAAAATTAAATTAGCTTGTGTTCAACCTAAAAAGATTGAAAACCGCATTTAAAAACGTTCAAACTTCAACGTACTTTCGGCTTTAATCGTCTAACAATGGAACTTGACTACGCGTAATAAAATCAAAGGCGTATGAGTGGATGTTGATGCTTTCACATGAATTAATACGGTAATAAAAGCTTATCTATTGCTTTCGCCGATCGGATTAAATAATTTTAATCACAGTAATTTACTCTCCTTGGAGTAAAGCAGTTTTAGAGCAGTGGATAAGGCAATTAAATTGTTGTTTAATGCGATCATGGGGTTCATCTCCAAGTGATACCGACTGAAACTTTACGTTATAACATCTCTGACACCTCCATTCCCCATTCCCCATCTCTCTCTCTCTCTCTCTCTCTCTCTCTCTCTCTCTCTCTCTCTCTCTCTCGTAAACTGAAAGAATTAAAGGATAAGTATTCTACTTGTTTATTCATATGGTAAACACATACTCATGATAAGTTCACCCACAATGTACGTTTAATGACGATACGTGATGTTGTATAGAAGCCTTAGAATGGACTGGTAAGACAGGCAAACCAACAGACTTCGATCGACAAAATAAATCCCACATACTGCCAATTTAATGACATGAAAATATGAAAGGAAATATTTTGAACAGGTCGCAAATCTTGACTCGATGCCAAAACATTAAATGAATTTTGATAGGTATAAATGAAACACACTTTACAGGAACCAACTACACGACTAACGGCTTCACTACTACATCGATAAGAAGAAGTTCCAAAATTAAACAATCACTTTAGGACAGAGACCTTTTGCAAATTTAGATTCTACATATAAAAGTTCAAATTGCGCATTTTGTCAAATTAATAAATGTTTGTCATGCTAAAATGAAGAGATTTTTATAACTGTTGGCACATTTCTTGCGTGGATTAATGCAGTAAGCATTACGGGATGGAATTAATATAGCAACACGACAATGCTCCAACAGGCATGACATCATTATACAACTGATCTGAATGATTGTGGGTTTATGTGTATAGATTTTGGCTGCTATTTTTGTTTTTGTTTGCATTCAGATGCAAATTTTGAATTGTCGGTAACAGACGCTGTACCTCCAAATTCGATTTTCACTTAATTTCGGTTCGCGATCGATATTTATCAATGCCTGATGTCTCCAGCATTTTCATGCATGATTATGATTGTGATATCAGTCATAATCGCTTCTTCAACAACAATTTTATTTATATATGTGATCCAGAACTTTTCTTTAAAAATGCTTATAATTTGTCAATACCGTGTGGGTGACGCAGACTATCGACTAGCAACAGGTCATGTTAGTTAAGTCACCGACGGTTTGCGTGATTCATATGTAAGACTTATTATGCTGAATACTTTATTACTTGAAACGTGCTTTTGGTTGTTTGGAGTTCTTTTTTTATGCATTTTTCACTGCCCATTTCAATTCATTTTATAAATGTATACTAGAAGGTCAACCGTATTTTGTTTCTTTTTACACATCTAAAGATCTATTCATCGTTCCATTCATTCATATCTCTGCAAACTATTTTTAAACCATAGATATAATGAAGGGATCAAATCGTTCATAAGAGTCTAATTTTGGCCAAATGACTTCTGGCTTCTGCATACTATTCGGTTAAACGTCCATACAACATATGCACACAGCGGGAGTTTCTAGTTTGGTGACACCCTACACCCAACACACAATTACTTTTTTCAGTTTTACATACCTGCCACTTTTAAATCCTCAGTCTAGTTAAATTTTTTATGATGCTGGTTTCATATATATATATATATTATAAAATAAACAAAACAACATATGAATATATAACTATATATAATTTTAATATTGTTTCATTCCTATATTTTCACATGTGTAAACTAGATCCTTATAATTGACATGCCAAAATGCGGTATTTGATTGTGTGTACCTGCAAAACTTATACCTGTAGCAAGAAAAAAAAAAAAAAAAAAAAAGAGCATTTTGTGAGTTACAACAAATAAATAGAAACTGCAGATATGGAAATCAGTGTTTGCTGAAGAAATTTAACTCTATTTCCTTCGCGTCTCTATGAGTTATTTCCCCTTCTTAACTTGACACCAGTACAAAACCAGCTGTAATGCATTGCAGAACTGGTCTTGTCTTGTGGTCAGACTGAGTAAAAATAATTGAGTGAGTTTAATCTTCAAAGTTTAAGTTCATGAGTAAGTTTGTTTTCCTTGCGTAAATACATTTATGTATTTCATCTTGTGGTACATAAAACGTCACTATTGAAAATATCACCTTATATCCTATTTAAGGGAACGGCAGGTTTTTGGATGACCTAATCTGGTGCAATCAATCAGAGTTTTGAGATTTTGCTAACTATTTTATTGTATACAATCACATCGCAACTCCGACTGTACGATGTTTTGTATTTTTTTAACCAAGAACGTAATGCAAGGGACATAACACTGTAGAGACTCAACAGTGGCGAGTCAAATATCCTCCGTAAAACCCATATCCGTGATTGAAAGGTAATGCATTTTCTATAACGACTAGCTCACGAAAATCTTCGGTTTTATTGCAGCTAATATATCTTGGGAAATCTGATGGGAAATCGTAAGTATGTGTATTATTTGGTATATTGTTTCAAGGAAAACAGTTTACTTCCAATACAAATATAACTATTCGTCCAATAATATTTCATCTCGGTTAAAGATCGTACAGCAGATTTGGCTTACTACAATTTTTGTATAAGAATTTTCTATCGTTAATTAGACTCAAGCTGCAGACGAATGAAGATGCCATGTAATGAGAACGGTATCGATTACACGATGTCGTCAGTCTGATCGCAGATTAGAAACATTCTTATAATTTAAGGACATTACAACTGTGCAATCAAAATACAGTGAACTCTATGTTAAGCAGCCACCTCGGAAAGATTAAAAAAGTGCAATATCAAGGTGGTTGATTAATACAGGTTAAGTTCTTCCTAATATAAATTGCTGGATCCTTAAGTAGGTTTGACAATATTTAGACTTTTTAAAAAGTCTTCTCTTTTTTAAGCGTGTCACTGATATATTACATCATCTTTCAGTTTAAAACAAATATTGTATATTGTGCTACTCAATATTTTTTTTTAGCTGCTGTATATGTTATGCATTCTACTGCAGTTAATTCATCATGTACAATTTCCAACGAAGATCCATTACAAAACAGGCTTTAAGTATAACACACGTAGCTGATCATACTGTCCCTAATAACAGTTTGTAAATAAGTTGATGATTGAGATGAAAGTGACAACCAAAATATACCTCGCTACATAACACACTAATGAGTGGTGACAGGAGGTTCATTTAATCCACACATTACGGAAGTGATGGATTAAATGAACTTCCTGTCACCACTCATTAGTATGTTATGCCCACACATTACGGAAGTGATCCTCCTTCTGACCCACGACTCCAAACAACGTGGGACCTTTCACTCAGCAAAATGGCAAAAAGACTACTCACCGGACCTTTGCTGGGTCAGTTCCATTAGTGACCATTCTCAGCCAGTGAGCCAAACTGTTCTAGATGACTTCCCACACAGTCAGCATAGACCAATACTTATCCATATTGGACTTTAGCTGCCGGCTTTCACAGCTCTTCACAGCGGCGCTGGAACTTCTGCAAAGCAGATTGGACGAAGTACGTTGACATACTGGAGCGTAGCATAGTCACCATACCATCTTGCTTTATCCCAGTCAAGGAATCCTACCACCGCTTCCAAAGAGCCATATTCAACGCAGCCACTCAAGTCTGTCCCTCATGGTCGTCGTCCAGTCTATACACCCTGTTTGGATGAAGAATGTCAGGCTCCTCTCAAGGAATATGAAGCATCTGGAGAACCAGACATAGCAGATCACCTGATCGATTCCCTGGACACTGCCAGGCGCACTCGCTGGGAGGAAACGAGAGGATCACTCAACTTTACGCGTTCCAGAAGGAAATGCTGGAGCTTGATTTGAAGACTTGGTACCGCTCAGCAACCACCAGTTCAAGCTCACCCTGTTGTCAAGCCAAATGATGTAGCCAGCCACTTATTACAAGCAACAAAAGCACCCCTGGAGAAACAGCACCGACGTCAAGTACGAGATGAGTGGCGACAATACTGCCGTCGGAAGTCAGATGAACTAGATCAAAATACTCCAGAGGCATTTACAACAATAGAACTTGAAACATTGCTATGCAGCATCAAATCAGGCAAAGTAGCAAAATATGACAACATCCTGCCTGAGTTCCTGAAGCATCTTGGCCCGAAGGCAAAAGAATGGCTTGCTGCTTTTTACACCCGGGTTGTTAGAGAAAAGTGCATGCCGACTTTGCGGCATCAGGCAAAGATTATTGCGATACCAAAGCCTGGCAAAGATCCCAACAATGCGGCGAGTTATCGGCCGATCTCCTTGCTTTCAGTCTGTTTTAAGGTACAGGAGAGCCTGATTCTCCAAAGAATTGGTCCTGACTTGGAGAATATCATAACTGTTGAGCAGGCAGGCTTCAGGCATGGCCGTAGCACTTGCGATCAAGTCCTTGCCCTGACTACATTTGTTGAAAACAGGTTTCAGAGGAACGTTAAAACTGGAGTTGTTTTCTAGATCTAACAGCGGCATATGACACGGTCTGGCATGCAGGGCTGCTGTTGAAAATTTCCAGAGTATTGCCGCGCTGGATAGTTGAGACTATTGAACTGTTCCTTCGCAACAGGCGCTTCAGAGTGCACATCAGAGAGAACTGCAGATCGTGGAGGCGTCAGGCTAATGGACTCCCACAAGGGTCTGTTCTTTCACCAAGTTTGTTCAATGTCTATATCAATGACCTACCTGTAACACAGTCGCGCAAGTTCATGTATGCAGATGACATTGCTTTTGGCACCCAAAGTGGCTCATTTGCTGAGCTTGAGGTGGTACTGAATAAGGACCTGGAGGATATGATGGGCTTCTTCAAGAAATGGCGTCTGCAGCCAAGCGCAACAAAGACAGTCTCCAGTGTCTTCCACCTTAACAATGCAAATGCGAACCGTGAGCTTTGCATCCTCCTCAGTGGGCAGCAAGTAAAATATGACCCAACACCAACATACCTTGGTGTGACTTTGGACAGATCACTGACATTCTACAACCACCTGAAGAAAACTGCAGCAAAACTTAGCAGTCGAAACAACCTACTCCGCAAACTGGCTGGCTCAACCTGAGGCGCTAGTGCTCAGACACTCAAGACATCAGCACTGGCCCTCTGTTATTCAACAGCCGAGTATTGCGCTCCTATCTGGGCTCGATCATCCCATACTAAGCTAATTGATGTCCAGCTCAACACAACAATGGGTATAATCTCTGGAACACTACGTCCTACTCCTTTACCATGGGTGCCAGTACTCAGCAATATTCCTTCTCCACATCTGTGTCGCCAGGAAGCAATCACAAACGTGTTGGCTAAGGACTATGCCAGTGAGAAACTTCCACTATACATGGACATCACCTCACATCCAGCAGTCCGCTTGACTTCGAGATGCCCAATCTGGTTAGGTCCGATGCCGGAGGATATGACAACTATTTCAGCATGGAGCGTTGAGTGGTCTTCAACAGACGTTGTAAACCACTCCCTCGTAGCTGAGCCATCTGTTTACCCTCCTGGCTTCAACCTTCCACGTCATCTGTGGACCACAATGAACCGCTTTCAGACAGGACAGGGTCGTTGTGCAGTCAACCTTGTCCGATGGGACCAGGCCACTAACTCTTCCTGTTGCTGTGGAGCTCTTCAGACCATGTCACACATTGTGAACAACTGTCCACTGACAAAGTTCCCCGGTGGATGATGACGCAGTTAAATGGCTGAGCTCGCACTTCACACGATAATAATAATAATAATAATAATAATAATAATAATAATAATAATAATAATAATAACAATAATAATACGGAAGTGATATTTGTAGCACCAGAGAGTTAGTCGCGCATATACTGGAAAGCAGTCTGAACTTAGTTCTTCTCCAAAGTCCGTGAGAGCACTGCGTCAGACATGGCAAAATTGATGGACAAATTTAAGAACAGACTAGGGGATAAAAGGCAGCTGTTTGAAACAATGACCATGAATAATAATAATAATAATAATAATAATAATAATAATATCTGTTACGTGTGCTAGTGATTCAGCAAATCGTAATATCATTATACGCTAAAATACAAGGAACATGATGTGACTGACAGACACACTGAAATCTGACGGACGGACAGATAGGTGTGAGAATAAACAATGTTAAAACATGGATAACTTGTTAGCTTTCAGGGAGGACTTTAGGAAACAGTTATTTGCTGCAAAGTTGTTTCTCTGTATTGATTTTCGGCGAGTGCAATCAATGAGCTCAACTGATTTTTAATAAACATTTCTCACTTTTATGTATTTATCTATTTGTTTATTTACTTAAACCAAACAGTTTTCTTCTTCCCAAGAAAAAAGCATTACCTAGGGATAGATTTTACCATTAGATTTGCTTTTCAAAATGCTTACTTGTTGATATGTATTCATATTCCGATGACACAATTTGTAAATTGTAACTTTGTGTCAATCCGTACTATTGGTATTATTTTAATTTGTATTCATTCATTATTTATGAACATTTGTAAGGTTTATTTTCTTTAATCATTTCAGTAAATTAAATACAAAAATTATTGTATTGTTCTAGAGGACAGAGATAAAGCTGCTTGTTCACTATATAGATGCATTAAGGCTATGTTGATGTATTACATGGCGTTATTAATCAATAAATGTTATTTGAACCAGAGAGAGAGAGAGAGAGAGAGAGAGAGAGAGAGAGAGAGAGAGAGAGAGAGAGAGAGAGAGAGAGAGAGAGAGAGAGAGAGATTTTTGTGTAGGATACATCTATGCAATGGCTGAAAGTTTATTAAAATGAACAATGAATAGAATTTTGCTTGCATTTTGATTGAATAATTAATCTGTGTTCTCTGATTTTGTAACCTCTTTTTCGAACTCTTCGGACAAGAAATGAACAAGGCCATTAAAGCAGTATCTTGTTGCGAATCTGGAGGAACCACATTATTCGGCATTTACCAATGATCCTGAAAGTATGACGTGGATGAAAATTACTTTATGTAGCAATAGATACATGTCAGTGTTCGGACAATGTCCAGATTATCCCCATTAGCGAATGTATTTCCCTTGAATATTGTTACATCTAAGACACTTACACTTCCCATGCTAATTTTAGTTTTAATTTTAAATGACGATAGTTGGTTACTCATACAATTATTTCTTTATCCGAATGGATCTCAATGAAGAAAATATATTCTATAAACCTAACATAGAAAAATGGTAGATTTGTGGGTCTTAGCAACTATATATTGATCGTATTCATCTACATACGTGTTTCCATAAGTAAACGTCTTCCCCGTAATGTGTTTCGTTGAAGACAAATTTTTACATTAAGAGTGAAATCGTTGTTTTCAAGAAAATTTTTGTATAAATTTCAAACTTCCTTTATTCAGTTGATTTGGATCCGGATTATCGAGCAAACCAATTCCACATGCAGTCACACCATGATTATCAAGCACACCAATTCCACATGTAGTTACACCATGATTATCAAGAACACCAATTCCACATGCATTCACACCATGATTATCAAGCACACCAATTCCACATGCATTCACACCATGATTATCAAGCACACCAATTCCACATGCAGTCACACCATGATTATCAAGTACACCAATTCCACATGTAGTTACACCATGATTATCAAGAACACCAATTCCACATGCATTCACACCATGATTATCAAGCACACCAGTTCCACATGCATTCACACCATGATTATCAAGCACACCAATTCCACATGCATTCACACCATGATTATCAAGCACACCAATTCCACATGCAGTCACACCATGATTATCAAGCACACCAGTTCCACATGCAGTCACGTCATGATTATGTTGGATGTTATTATTAAATCTACCAATATCTGCTGTAAACAGAATTCAGTTTTTTTTTCAGAGGTTTAATTTGACACTTTGTTCCTGGAAATCCCGTGTGTCTTTGCTGCATGAATACGTTTTCTGAGCTAAAGGGTTCAGATAAAAACAACTATTCATTCGGCAGTGCGCTTATGCTAAGATGAACACGCTTATTCTAAGATGAACATGCTAATTCAAAGATGAACACGCTTATTCTAACTTGAACAATCACACTGAAACAATGGTCACACTATCCTGACACCAGGCCGACCAGTCCTAACACTAACCTCGGAATGCTCAGCACCTAGCGAGGCAGCTGTTATCACAATTTTTATAAGTCTTTGGTATGACTCGGCCGGATTTCGAACCCGCGACCTCCTGCATCCGAAGTGGACGCTCCAACTACTAGGCCACCGGAGTGGTCCAAACTGATTAATAAACTTGATGGTGTGCTTGGTTGATTGATTTCATCATCACTGACGTCCTCTGCAGTTTTTGGTTTGGTCCTTTCCCTTTCTTCTTGAAAACTGTCTGTTTGCTTTTAAGGGCCTCTCTTATTTTGCAGCATTCAGGGTCATGGACCAAGCTTCAGTTGTATCTGTATCGTCTCAGGTACTGTTCATTAATTCCCATCATAACTATAACAAAAAATAATTACAACGTCAAATATCTAGGGGTACCCAATAGCTAGACTCTCTCTCTCTCTCTCTCTCTCTCTCTCTCTCTCTCTCTCTCTCTCTCTCTCTCTCTCAAAGATTTTGTACGATGTGCTAATAACCGTTGGAAAGACCTTAAGATGCTTTATGGGTGACTTTCTTTATTTTGTAATGTAATTAACATTTTATAGCTCTGTGAGTAATATTCATTACATATTTATGCATTGTGTGTAATCAGTTACTTCATCCATTCATTGACTCATTCACAAATTAATTTCACTTTTAACAAACTGAAATTATCGAAAGTGCGTTATGCATCTTACTATTTGCTAATATATATTACTCTTTAAATTCAATATCTGCAATATTAGTCAATATATAGGCCTTTTTACCTCTCAATGTTGTAGATTCGTATTCACTTTAATCATTCAGACGAATGGACAGAAAAAACCTTGAGCGAATGTTGTTGATGTTTTTGGGTGACATTTCAAAAATACGGCATTTCTCATTGCTTCTCTATATTCCTTTATAAGCTTTATGTGTCCCAATGTTTTACGTTTGGTACTCAAGTTTTCATGCTTTAAAACAAAAGTCTTCGTCCACTTCCGTAAATTTACTGCTATCGCCGTTTCAAATTTTTTCTTTCCTCTTTTGCGTTTGTTATTTTCTCAGACAAACGATGGGAATCAGAGACACTTGTATTTCATTTATTTCCCAGTCATTGAGAAGAATGGAAAAGTCTTCTGTCTCATGCTTTGGTGAATTTCTGGCAAATTACTTGTTCATTTTTAGCAAAATTTTCGAAACATCCATGGTTCCAAAAATGTACTGCATACATGGAATAGTTACCCAATCGGTGGTTAACATTTGCAACGTTTGTTCTCCTACCTTTAAGTTTCAAGATGTTCCCTAGCTTGCAGTCCATCTTTTGTCCCCTCTCTGTCGTTTTTTTTTTTTTAATCTTCTTCTAAAGTTATTTGTTTCTCTCCTTCAAAATAGTTTTGATAAATTTCTGAAAGAGTCGGTGTTTGTTTAATTTTAAACAACTCCATCGAGCCAAAGTAGAAGACATCCATGGTTGCATCCCTTGATAAAAGTAGTTCCTAACGCGAGGGCCTCACGACTGAGACAGCCGTGGTGAGATAATCAGAAGATAAGAAAAGTAAGGTTTGAAATAAAGCAAGATGTCCCTGTCGTATGGGTGAGAAATATAT
>JAECUM010040276.1:0-45585 GCA_016617855.1 Megalonaias nervosa | reverse complement strand
ATATATATATATATATATATATATATATATATATATATATATATATATATATATATATATATATATGAGCGTATTGCTCTCAGTTTAACATATTGATCGGCAAATGTGATGCAAATATGAAATATCGACCTACATTGATAATGACTGATTGATATATCATTGTCAGAACTAGTTTGTTTAAAAGTATGCTTTTTTTGTTCAGCAAGGTATGTCTGTTGCCCTTCCTATTTAGCTTTTCATTATTAGAATCGTATCATAATAGACCTTTGGTACATGGACGTTATTTACTATATCATCACTACAGAGGTTTCCGCAATCAATTTGTTAGCTCTAAGTCTGCGGTGTGCGTACATTTTTCAGTGTGAAAAATAGGGATAGAAAACCATGCAGCATTACCTGATATATAAGAATATAGAAACAAAGATGACAACCAAGAATACAGCAACAACAGGGACACCAAAAATCATACCATCTAGAAAAGAAATACATGCATGGTTTAAGTGACTTAAGCTAAAGCTTACAATATATATATATATATATATATATATATATATATATATATATATATATATATATATATATATATGGTATATATATATATGTATGTATGTGTGTGTGTGTGTGTGTGTGTGTGTGTGTGTGTGTGTGTGTGTGTGTGTTGTTTACTGGTCTGTTCATTAGATATTTTCATTATATATACACAGTGGATGATAGCTTCTAACTAGTACACTGCGAAGTAAACGGCTTGTCTCTCACAATTTCAGAGAAGAAAATTTAAAGATCTTATGAGAGTAAATTAAATTATAAAGGAAAACTTGTTTCGCAATCCAATTAGCACAGTTCGAAGTTAGTAACTTGTATGTCACAAATTTCAGAGAGGAAAATGGAATGAACTTACATAAGCAAATAAATGACAAATATGAATTTATTTTTACTATTAAGTAGATGAACACGTGTAACTTTTCTTCTCACTAGTATCCAGTGTTACTTAGGAAATAGGAATGTCACAAAGGACTTACGAAATGTTCTTTAAAATTGATTATGTTTTGGGCGGGGGTGGGTGGGTGGGTAAATTTATGGAAGTACCTTCATTAATATGAAAATATCATCGCATGGAAAGACTAGGCTAATTGTAACCACAAACAAAAAAGCATATCAGCTGGAACAATGAGACTAAAATATATTGTTTGTTGAATTTGACTAGTCCATTCGTTTGAACTTGATTAGTCCATACGTTTGAATTTAGGCTTTGCTTCTTTAACAGATATTTAGATTTGCTTTTTTGAAAAGGACACAACATTTATGAACAAATCAGAAAATCAAAGACAATAAATACATGAATTATCAATTGATAAATAACGTTAACGTACCCAATGGATTCCAATAGAAACTAATTCGATAAATATTTAAGAATAAAAGTAAATGCAGCAGGTTCTAAATCTATTTGATTCAGTATTAGTTATAGTGTGTAAAAAGTGAATAATAGTACATCATACTACATTATCCACATCGTGGATTTGTGTTGAAACCGCCAAAGTCTTTCATTCTCATTACGTAATTACTTACCAGCTTTTCTATCGAGTATTTGTATTCGTTCATAAGGTCTATGTTAGCTACCTTCCAAGAATCAATTGAGGCGGCGCCCAATGTTGCCATGTATCCAACGTAGACTTAACGAGACGCGGCACATTTTCAACCGTTTTATCATTAATTAGATTAATGATGTGTTAGTAAATTTACTGTAGCTTTTAAAGAAAATGTTTACCTGAATATCTCGTAGGAGTATTGCTTCTTGTTGTTTCTTCACTATTTAAAGTATTTCTTGTGTTGTAGGTGACAGGGTTGTCGATTAAACCGCTGACGATCGATGCATATGTATGCTGTACGTTTCTTTCGTTTTCGTCTCCTGGAGAACTAGCTGTTTCAATTCCCAGTATTGGTGTGCTTTGATTGTCAGAGGTAATTTTGGGTGGTAACGTGTCCCATGTTCCTCCAGTGGATATTGTTTCTGGTAATAATGATGTCATTGTTAAGACTGAAGCGTTTGATTCCAACAAGACAGGTAAGATTAGAGTTAATTTATCGTGAGATTTCCACAACAGTCACACAATATGTACAATAGACAAAACGTTCAAAATTTACATGTCGTTGTTCAGGCTTTGCGGCTTAGAGATTATTTTTGAAAACAAAAATAACTTTCAGACTTATTCATCATTCTAACGCTTTTGTGTCAAGACGTTTGCAAATGTAGTTTTATCGGTGATGTACATCTGTCCATATGTCAGTCTTTGCGTCCTTTTTTAAGTCTGTCCGTCAATTGCTTCGCTAGTAACCTGAACTTCATCAACACTGAGTGTTGATCATGTGGCATGCTCTTTCCTGAGGATGAATAACCTGATAGTGATCTTTTTCATTGAGATGCTATTATTAGTTTGCGCTGTTCGTTACGATACATCTGTAAGAATTTACATGTTATTGGCAACTAATAAGTATTTTTTTAAATACAAGTTTGACTGATGCTAAACACAACAACGTCATTATCTTGGAAAGTTTTGTTTATGGTGTCAGATGGTGCAGCAATGTCAGAAATGTTACGAAATGGTTTTGATTCAGTTGCTTAGTTCAAAAGCCTCAACACGTGATTAAAAGCAAGAGTAAATAATGGACGTGATGTCTGGCAATTCAATTCATTGTTTCTGTATCCTGTTTGAGATAGGTGACTGGGCAGTTCTACTACCGGATAATAGCCTTGTTCGTCCACCCTGGTCAGTTTCGTTTATTAGCGACGGAAATGTTCTTATTTTATTGCTTTTTTGTTAAACTAATTCCTATGGCAATACACGTGGTGACCATTAAATTCATGGTACCGCATGTTTGAGCTCTTGCAAGGTGTACTTTTATAACGCTGCTAATGCAGATTTAATTAATATTTTGTTACTATAGGGTGAAAAGAGATTTCTATTTGTTTGAATTCTCTATTGTATTTTGTTTCCGAAAATTTGTCGTCGTATTTATAACTACTATGACATACAAGTTTTAGTCAAAGTTGGTATCGCAGTACGTTTGCAAAAGCATTATGTTGTTGTCACGTTGTAAAGTTGTGGATTCTAACATATTCTGAGCTGTTGAAACGTGTGTATTTTATTTTATCTCCACAACCTTGTAAATAGTCAACAGCATTTAATATATCATATGGTTCTTTTATCAGGGTTTGAGTTTTTCAGTATTCACATGGGCTCCCGCAAATATTGGCAGGGGCCCCCATATTTCACCTCTAAAACATGTTTTGGTCTACATCCGTGAAACTTAATAGCTGACAACATGTTTGCCCCCCCCAACCCCCTTGAATTCTCGTCAGCCTTTCAAATTTTACTTATTTGCCTTTCCAATTTAAATAGACAAATAAAACAATGTTTTTCTTTCTTTTTACTTTTTCAATTGGCTTCGTGGATCACTCAACTTACATTCCATTAATCTCAAACCACAAAGGATCTATGTCTTTTTCATCCCCGCTTTGACGATATTGCGATACCCTCCCCCCCCCCGTCTGTTGATCTGTCCATCCGTCTGTTCTTGCCTGTATCTGCTACTTAACTGCAAGGTGGAAATTCATCAAACTTTGCATATGGATATCTCATGCGATAACCCTCTGCGAAAGAGATATGATTGTTTGATCCTCCCCTTAATTCTGGGCAGACAGTCCAGTTTTAAACAAGCTACAATTCCAATTGCAGTAACATTTTGAATATTCATTTATTGTTTTATTTAACTTTAAAATAACAATAGTAGACAACTAGTAGTCACCACTTTAGTACCCCCTGGACAAGTTACTAAATTACTAGTGCGGACCTATCAAGCAATATGCCACTACTGATGATACATTCCCGGCACAGTTAGCTTCATCCTGTCTTAGAGACGTTGTTTGGTCCAATTTTGAATCCTCTAATTTTAAATAACAATAATGTATATGACACATTGCAAGCAGTATGGAGAGCAATGTGACATACCATATAGATAAGATCATGCAAAATAAACTGAAAGAGAAAACTTAGGCAGTACAAAAATGGGTAATAATATATGAGCTACTGAAGGTCGATATTGTAAATGCGATGGAGTGCCTTTAGGACGATATACTGAAAGAAGATATCAATGTTATACATAGAAGAGAAACAAAGAACTAACGAACTAACAACCTTAATAATAGAAAAAAGTGAATGCAGTGGAACATGAACCAAAACCCGACCTTCTAGATAATTTAGTAGAAGTTCTAGTTGAATTTGAAGAAACTGCTGAATGAACAAAAAAGAAAATGGAATCTCATAATTTGCAAATAATTTAGCAGTATCTTTTATATAATCATTAGAAACATAGAAATAAGGGAACAAATAAATGTAATAAATAAAATAATGAAAATATTAAAGTAACATTCCAAGTCGTGTGAATAATAGTTGAGTAATGGAAAAATATATTAATATTAATGTCATGTATAGTTTATAAAGACTGCACATAACCCGATTTTGCTTGGAACAAGGTTAGACATAAAGCAGAAATGCTACGTTACACAACCGTAGTTGTAGAATTACCTATGATATTCTTTCATTCAGTAGTTTGTAGTTTTGCTCCTAGATTAGATGAAATGCAAACTTTTGATTATATTCTCGCCTTTTCCTTAAGGATGTGTCACAGGTTACTGTAACTTGTAAATTTGACTAGCTCAGACAGTCTATTGATACTAGAAGATTTATTCGAATTTCATTTTCATTAGTAATTTTGTCACCTTTATCTTCGTTGTTTAACTGAAAGTGCACTTAGTTGGATTTCCTCCTGTAACGTAAGATGGTAGCTCAGCTACTATTTCTTAATTTATCCTTCTCCTGGCTTTCAGCGTTTTAGACTTTTGTTTAAATCAATCTGTATATTTAAATACTTCAGGAAATTGAAAATCTTTCTGGAACTATACTTGAAACTCCTCCAGGAAATGCCGGCTTTGTTATGTCTTTACTCGTTATGCATCCAATATTTTGATAACTAAATGGTGAAAGGTCCTTCTATACTTCTATGCATGTTCTTCGCATGTTTCTATCCTTCTCAAGCTCAGAGAATATGGGTACCTTTAACACTAGTGACAATTTGAAAGTCTGTGCGATGCCACTCGCATTTTTTATTTCACAGATACCAATCCATGATGGAGCTGTAAGTGCTTATAGTATGCGATCCATTTGTAGCAAACTGTTTTTACATATTCGGTTTGTTTTAAAAATGATTCATTTTAACATAACATCTGTGCGCGGACATGCTGCTAAATAGCCATGAAGTAGCGTATTTACACTGTCAAATATGTAATGTATATCATCAGGATATGATAGAGCCACTTTGCTCATTTGAATCGTGTATCTGTCTTAATTGTACGACCTAAGTAATGTCATTGTTTTGTAATTGTCCATATGATCTAATAAACGGTCCTTGTACATATCACATCTCAAATCTTGCTGTTGGTTATCCCTTCACATACTTTGTTCTCATTCGATCAGTTTTGAATGAGCCGAATATTTAGCCGAATATTTAGCCCTGCCCGCATAACTCTCTTATCGGTGTATATCATCTGTAAATAAACCGATAACATTAATTGAATGTTATATACACTGTCCTGGCTATAGTTGATTGTATCAAAAAGTGTATATTTTCCTTCATATCTTCATAAAAATTATTTGTCTCAATATTGATACAGAATGAATTGGTATCTTTGAGACAAAGTTTAATACTGTCATCGTGTTTGTTTTTATGAGCTTGGTATAGTAAAATGCATTGACTGGCCACATTTTTTAACTTTGATGTTGTAAATCTACCACATATCGGGTTTGCATATTTAAACTTTTCGTTTCTCACACTCATAAATACCAGGTCCTTATCATTTTTATTTTCATTCGTATATATTTTCACTGTTGTTCCTTTTGTTAAATTCTCTATCTGTTTGCCACAGCTACGTACAATTTTAAGTTTCTATAGCGTTTATGTTTTTCAGTGTACACAACGAATGTGGCACTACTGGTTTAGTTGCACTTTTCTCTTCAAAGAATTTTTCGGACCTGAAGGTTCTTCCATCGATGGCACAAGCTTTTCTGAAACAGTAAGGCAGTCCTTGAAATTTGTGGTAAAGATACTTTTGTAATTTCCAAGTCTACTTCCAAATAAAGCCTGTTTGTCGGATAGGTTCAATAAATGTTATTCTAGCCATTTAATATGTTCACTTGTCCCCATCTAAAATATTCACCGGCTAATGTTGATACATATCTAAATTATTTATATCAGTTTGCATGAGGTCTGAGTTTAGTTTTGTCTCATAATAATTTCCATAAACTGTAATTGTTCCATTATGATTATACAACTATTCGTTGGCTTTGGCAAATCTTTCAGGTTTTGATGCTAATGATGCCACGAAACCCACTCTCAGACATGGTAAAGATGCCTTGTTAACAACTCTAACCGTAAGACAGATATCTGTAAACTTGCGTCATATGCAAGACTTGGAGTCTTGTAGTGTCGTGCTGGGTCTTGTTGGTAGTTTTTGATGCAGTCATTGCGAATTTCTTCAAAAGATATCGTATAACATTACAGTATCTTTGTTTCGCATAATGGTAGTTACGTTCACTTGAAGTATTTAGTTTGAAGTGAGACATTATATCGCATTACTTTGTCGGTCTGTATTCATAGCCTTCGGATCGAGTGTTCATATTTAACTCGATTGTACCGAGCAAACATTAACTGTTATCGTTCTTTACGTTTATGAAAGCATGTGTGTGTATGTGTGTGGTTTGGATTTTAACTTAGCTTTAACAACTTTTCAGTCATATCGCTACGATGTCTGCAGTGCGGTAGTTTATAGCGATGTCTAGCACTGGGGCATCATGCCGCAGACGTGTAGCATGATGCCCCATCCAGTCACATTATCCTGACATTAGGCCGACCGACCAGTCATTACACTAAACTCTTAATGCTGAGCGCCAAGCGAGGCAGCTGTTAGCACCTTTTTTAATAAATCTTTGGTATGACTCGGCCGTGGATCTAACCCGCGACCTCCCGCATCCAAGGCGGACGCTATAACCACTTGGACACCGGGGCGGTCCAAGTTTATAAAGTGATACCTATGTCTCGCTATATAGTTTGCGTAAGTAATGTTTCGTTTATAAAATCTTTTAAAATTGCTCAACCAGCCCGGCAAATCTATGTAAGAGCTACCATTTAATAAATTATATTTATCAACCTGTTCGTTCAGAGCATAGATTTTATCAAACTCTGACGTAGGTGAATCAGTCATTGTTTGTTAGAACTGAGTTGACATCTCATAACTGACTAGTTGATTATCTGACTATATAGTTGGTATATTTCAATACTTGTTTGCTAGAATTCAGTGATTGTTATTACATATTTCCGATATGTGAATAACCCTGATATTTATTTGGCATGAAATTTGTCAAGTTTTGTCTGCTGGAGTTCAATGTTTCCAAACTCTTCTTCTCCATCAGTCAATAAAACAACCTTCTCCATCAGTCAATAAAACAACCTTACAATTTTAATGCAGAGGGAGATTTTGATATATAGCAATGTACTAAAGTTTTGTTGTCAAGTCTGCTGACTATGTGTACCATAGCCACTTCATTTGTCAATGAGTCCAGGTGCACATTATGTTAGTCATAAATGTACTATGAATTTGAGATTTTATATATGAATTTATGGGGCGAATTTGTACAATTATTCCACATTCATATACTCCTTTTCTAAAGTTTGGTATTATATATTTTATCTACCCGCCAAAACTTACTTTACTTTAACATTTTTGAATCATCTATCCATCATTCCTTTTCTCGAATTCAAAGGATATGTAAAATCATAGTACTTCCTGCACAGAATTTTTAAAACACCACAGAGTGATGTGGTACTACAGAGATAAAAAAACAAAATAGTATCGCCGTTGTTTTTCAAAGACGAGTTCTTGCTTCGCAGCTTCCGCTAGTATCTTAATTGATAGATTTATTGTGCTATAATATTCAAATGTAATGTTTCTGGTGAAACAAGTAACCATACAAACTGTTTAATATGATAAGGAAATCAGCGTATTACTTCAAGTAGTTTGAGTGAGCTTTAGTTAGTGTATATCTGTGATATTTTAATAATTACGTTTTGGTATCTAAGTTGCTAGCAACTCCTAAATAACGCCCATATTGAACGCACATCTAGGGGCATATAGAATATAGCCATGCCTCTGAAATCGATCACTCTAATGAGGTAGAATAATTCAATTCATTAAGAGACGAAAAGACTTTATCAGCAATAACAGCAACAGAAGACAACAACAAATAAATATAACCAAGAGAAACAACAAGAGATATACAACAGCTTGATATAAAGAAACATCAAAGATGAAAGCCTAGTAAAATCTGATACGAAAATGGCAACAGATGAAGCGTATCATTTGATTTCAATGGAATTCAACATTTTGAATGACAAAATAGACGATTTGTACCAACATACTGACGTATTATGTGGACGGTGGAAGCAATTTCGTATTTTAAATGAGTTATAAGCCAAAGAAAACGATGAATTACTAATGGAGAAAAAAGCAGAACTGAGATCATCGTCAATACACTATATCACGTAACACTCGATACTGACTGCATCATGTCATACAGTGTATTGCTTTTCAAAATTGTAGAATTCAAACTTGGACCACCACGCAAACTAAGTTTCAAAGAATGCTGAGGCTAATTTTGCCAGGAGGTTTGGCTAAATTAATCAACGGGAATCTAGTCGATAGTGGTTTATTACCTGATGCAGTTTTGTCATAGCATGTTTTTAATTGCCATGCAGGTGTACTAGAATATCACTTGGCCACCAGTGATGTTTTGTTATATTTGTAAGTGCGATTAAGTCTATGTGTACCTCTCCAGGCCACTAATGTCCTTGAAATAAGGACATAGTAGTATAGGCAAGTCCTATGTTACTGCTATTGTTTTTTGACTGATATTTCTTCTAAATCCGCTGTAGTAATGAGTATTTATCAATTTAGTTTCATATCTGTGTAGTTTTGGATATAGCTAATTTTCCTACACAACTTTGAAAATTGAAATAATATAGTGAAAATAATAGGAGACCACCTAGAACTTGCCGCTTCTATACAATTAATGTATTTGATACACATTAAGAATGACACACTGTCTATAGAATAGAAGAAAAAACAGAACATTTACCTTCCGTGTAACAGTAAGATAATTCCACATCACATAGACCAAATACATGAATACACTTTTGACCCTGGAGCTTGTCTTGTATGGTATACAAATGTCCAAGGCCACACAAATAGTTGGTGCCTGTAATATCAGCTTTTATCACATTGGTCAGCTGGGGAGTACAGCATTCGCCTGATTTACATTCAAGGGTGCCCTTCAGGCTATGTCCATCACAGTTAAACAATTGCGCTAAATAAAGAAAAAAATAATAAACTTATATATAAACTGTAGGCAGAAAACATATGATCAATTCCGACATATAGATGCTAAATCGATTCACGATTCTATTAGTTATATCAAACTATTCGTATAATAGAAATTAGTATAATAGCCGTATCCCTCCGCAGAAATTAAAAAAAGGGAGAACTCGTATCTGAAAATAATTCCAGATTTTCAAATTATTACCAGGAAAAGTCAGTAACATAATGAAAATTTCTAAAATCTCCAAACGTCGATAGTGTAATGTACTATCTGTGCTAAAGTTTCCAAACGTCTATAGTATAGTGTGCTGTCCGTGCTAAAGTCTCCAAACGTCTATAGTAAAGTGTGCTGTCCGTGCAAAAGTCTCCAAACTTCTATAGTATAGTGTGCTGTCCGTGCTAAAGTTTCCAAATGTCTATGATGTAATGTACTGTCCGTGCTAAAGTATGAAAGAGACGTCTATGATGTGATGTACTGTCCGTGCTAAAGTATGAAAACGTCTGCTGAATAATGTGTTGTTTGTGGTAAAGTCTCCAAATGTCTATGATATAATGTACTGTCCGTGCTAAAGTATGAAAACATCTGTGGAATAATGTTTTTGTTTGTGGTAAAATCTCCAAATGTCTATGATGTAATGTACTGTCCATGCTAAAGTATGAAAACATCTGTAGAATAATGTGTTGTTTGTTGTAAAGTCCCTAAATGTCTATATAATTTACTGTCCGTGCAAAAGTATGAAAACGTCTGTGGAATAATGTGTTGTTTGTGGTAAAGTCTCCAGATGTCCATGACGTAATGTGCTGTCCGTGATAAAGTACGAAAACGTCTGTAGAATTAAGTGCTGTTTGTGGTAAAGTCTCCTGATGTCCATGACGTAATGTGCTGTCCGTGATAAAGTACGAAAACGTCTGTGGAATAATGTGTTGTTTGTGGTAAAGTCTCTAAATGTCTACGTAATGTACCGTCTGTGCTAAAGTATGGAAAGGTCTGTGGAATAATGTGTTGTTTGTGGTAAAGTCGCCAAACGTCTATGATGTAATGAACTGTCCGTGCTAAAGTATGAAAACGTCTGTTTAATAATGTCTTGTTTGTGGTAAAGTCATCAAAGGTCTATGATGTAATGTACTGTCCGTGCTAAAGCATGAAAATGTAAGTGGAATAATGTGTTGTTTGTGGTAAAGTTTCCAGATGTCTATGATGTAATGTACTGTCCGTGCTAAAGGATGTAAACGTCTGTGGAATAATGTGTTGTTTGTTATAAAGTCTCCAAACGTCTGTGGAATAATGTGTTGTTTGTGGTAAAGTCTCTAAACGTCTGTGGAATAATGTGTTGTTTGTGGTAAAGTCTCTAAACGTCTGCGGAATAATGTGTTGTTTGTGGTACAATCTCCAAACGTCTGTGGAATAATGTGTTGTTTGTGGTAAAGTCTCCAGATGTCTATGATGTAATGTGCTGTCCGTGCTAAAGTATGAAAACGTCTGTGGAATAATCTTTTGTTTGAGAAAAGTAAACAAATATCTATGATGTATTGTACTGTCCGTGCTAAAGTATGAAAACGTCTGTGGAATAATGTGTTGTTTGTGGTAAAGTCTACATATATCTATGATGTATTGTACTGTCCGTGCTAAGGTATGGCAACGTCTGTGGAATAATGTGTTGTTTGTGGTAAAGTCTCCAAATGTGTATGATGTAATGTAATGTCCGTGTTAAAGTATGAAAACGTCTGTGGAATAATGTGTTGTTTATGGTAAAGTCTCCAAATGTCTATGATGTATTGTACTGTCCGTGCTAAAATATGGAAACGTCTGTGGAATAATGTGTTGTTTGTGGTAAAGTCTCCAAACGTCTGTGGAATAATGTGTTGTTTGTGGTAAAGTCTCCAAACGTCTGTGGAATAATGTTTTGTTTGTGGTGAAGTCTCCTAACGTCTGTGGAATGATGTGTTGTTTGTGGTAAAGTCTCCAAATGTCTGTGGAATGATGTGTTGTTTGTGGTAAAGTCTCCAAATGTCTGTGGTGTAGTGTGCTATTTTAAATTCGTCAATAGTTTAATAAGCTGTCTGTTCTAACGTCTCCAACCGTCTATAAAATGCATATTTGTTATTATTATTTCACCGATGTAAAAATTATACTCGTCATGTACTGAAGGATAGTTTTATTATTATGTATATTTAACTTATTTTGTGTGCATGACTTTATCTGTGATTGAGGGCAGAGAACGTTTGGCCTACCTTACTTTTATATTTTTTAAAACTGTTGCTTACTGATATTTGAGTTCAGTGACTAGCATTAACTACGGACTTAGAATGTTCTAGAAGCCTGACCTTGTTTACAAGTTTGTGCAGTTTTCCGCCAAATACTATTGCATCATACATCAGGTGACATTATATAAGAATGAGGTAAACAAAATTATTCATTCCCGTTTCAAATTCAGTCTTTTAGATCTTCTACTATTGTGTTCAGATATAATTCGAGAAGAATCAGTCATTTAAAATTATTCATTGGATTTACAAAGTATTTATTGACGTTTTGTACTATAACACTATTTTGGGATTAATATGAATTTATTCCAAGACATTCTGGATTTTGTCATTATGATACATCAAGATTGTTGGCACATCAACCTATTCAAGACTATGGGTAAATCAGCACATTCAATATTTGAATACATCAAACTTTTAGATGTGTGATAGAACATTGGTGTTTATTTTGAATTTAATTAATAATACAATAAGTTCATCTTCAATTGTCAAATTAGTAACTTAAAATGTATTTGTTTATTTTACTAAACTTGCATGTTTCGCTTCTTTCTGTTACTTAGTTTAAGACAATGGATACGTAACATTGTTTTCGTGATAGACACGAACAAGTCAATATAAAACCAGTATCATCTCGGTAAATAGGGAAACAACGAGCTTGACTAGTTACAAAATAATAATAAGTTACGTGATGGTCAGTATTATCGCCAGTATGCCAGTAAAGTATACGTGAAACACGGGAATGAAAGATTATTCTCTATAAAATCTTATCAAACACTTTAAAATATAAGATTCCAATTGAGTTATCTGGAGCGTTGAAAAGTAAGTACACACATACAGTTGTGGTGTTTTAACTACATACCTCTTGTAATGTGAAACAGTAAGCAAACTCCAGCTATATGCCCACAAAAGCAGTATAATTTTGGTCGCATCTTTAGGTAAACGTGTCTCCCAGATAATGAGCTTATCGAGGTAAGAAACTCCTTCACAATGGATTCATTATTTCATATCTTTGTTGAAAGTTAAATCAATTGCATATAAATGATTTGATGTTCAGAAAGCACACTCTATGTCTCCGCTACGGTGTGTTTCGTAACGATAGGTTTCATTCAAGGACGAATTTCCTGTCGACACTCTGAGTATGTACTCATGCAAGTAATAAACAAAGAAGAAGGAAGGGGCAGCAAAATCCGCCTCTCTCTCTTTTGTAAAGAGACAGATGATATTGCTCACTTGTGTACATGCAAAGACATTCTTATTTATAACCTTAATGTATTCTTAAGTAACACAAATCTGATAAACATCTCGACTACATTTGCCTTCGTGTATTCTTAAGTAACACAGGTCTATAAAAATCTCGACTACATTTGCCTTAGTGTATTATTACGGTGCACTGGTCTAATGAACATCCTGACTCTAAGTAGCTTAAAAAACCCCAAACAAAATGTGTATTTACTTAAAGCATTGCTTATGCACATCTAAAGCAGAATGAAATATAACGTTCAAGAGCACCTTGTACAGATTAATAAGACATTTTGCAAGGCCAGGGCCAGGTTTTACCATCATTAGATATGTCTATATCTAAATTTCAGTCTAGAATCTAGCGAATTCATTGGCTGAAATTTAAGCCTGACTTAAAACTGATCAATACTTACGTCTAGATTTATATTGGTGAAATTTAGATAAAGTCTCAAACTGGCTTCCCTATCGTTGTGAATCTAGAATCTTTACCACTTCTACCGAGTCCCGCATGAATGGAGTTTATTTGATTGCCACAGTAAGATTCAAAACGTTCTTATTATATAATTAATTTTCAGCGACAAATTTGCATTCATAGGTGTATTTTGCTATCCTCGTTATACATATAAGGAAATTTATAGGGATAATTTTTTTAATCGCTATATGCAATAAAGGTGATAGGTAGACAGGTACTCTCAATAAAGCAGAGAATTATTGTTTGAAAGGAACCTTATCATGAAATAAAGACAAAGAAACTTTACAAAATCTAATCAAGAGAAAGAACGCTTTTAGAAAGAAACCTACATTCTTGAATTAAAAAATATACAACCTTAACTACGTGATCAAAGTCTTTAATTACATTTATAAACAAGCATTTTGTGCGCAATTCATGAAGTAAATCCAACTGAGACGAATGAAATAAAATGCGTACTACTGGAACAGATGAAAAAGACGCACATGCTTGGTCTATAAAAAGGGCGCGTACTACTGGGTATATGAAAGGACGCATACTCCTGGGTATATGAAAAGGGCGCTTACTACTAGGTATATGAAAAGGGCGCTTACTACTGGGTATATGAAAAGGTAACTTTGCATGACAGAATTACAATCATCCTAATTTCCTTATTAGGTAATATCAGCATTGAAATGAACTTCAGCCTAGTAGAAAATATTATCGTCATGAATATATAAACGATGGCATGCCCAGTTCTAATTTCAAAACATTTCAAAATTTCCAACATGGACGCCTTTCTGAATTGTATCTGATTTAAAAGCCAAAGCAATCAGTCAGTTACTATTCAACAACTTTTCCAAACCAGATCTCCGCATTGTTTAATGTACACGTAATATCCGCATTACTTGATGTATACGTACACTCTTCATTGCTTAATGTACAGGTACAAACCGCATTAGTTGATGTATACGTACACTCCGCATTGCGTAATGTATACGTACGGAGTGTTATATATATATATATATATATATATATATATATATATATATATATATATATATATATATATATATATATATATATATATAGTGTATCATTTTTGCAGCTGACACACGTCATGTATGTATTGCTGTGACGTTCTGTTCTTGCAAGACCCTTATTTAATAATTAACAATGTGCAAATTAGAAACTTTGACATATCTCTCACCTATCATTCAGGCTTTTAAAAAAAGACAAAACCAACATGTACACGTGCATACTAAATTATGGTAAAACAGTTCGATACTTCTACTGTTGGGAACTCCGTCACTATTGCATGACTCTGTACCATTAAAATGCCGATCAGATAATAGATTTTGCTGTCAAAAAAGAAAGAGGATGGTGTTGACACATTGGTGGAGTGGAATGAACTGTTCAGTTGTCAAAGTTCTTAATCCGTACGCATATTGAAACTATTATGTTGATAAATATATCAAACGACTGCAAGTTAACATTACTGATATGACTAAAGGAGTTTAAATAATTTTAATTGACCACAATGGCACAGATCGGAAACTAAGTAGCATGCATACTAACGTATAATGGCGCAGATCGGAAACTAAGTAGCATGCATACTAACGTGTAATGGCGCAGATCGGAAACTAAGTAGCAATCATACTAACGTGTATTGGATGATGACCTTTATGTCATGATGCAGGTAGCTTCGTGAGACAGGTAATTTATGTGTACATACTAGTTCCGCTATAATTTACTTGTAGAGACCTAACAATGTGGATGCTTAAGTCAGGTAATTGCTAAATAGAGTGTGCCTTCATAACAGATTTACTTTAGTTTAATCAATGATTTTTGGTGTCTGTACATTACTTCCTTTTAAGAAGAGCGCATTCAATCACAACATGACGCAGTTCAAACAATTTTCACATCAGAAAATACAAATGTCAGTCAATATGAAACTGGTGATCTGAAGTATATACAATCCATCTCCCGAAAAATATTATCAGTACCACTCAATAAGTTTTTAACTATCGATTTCAGAAAACTAATGAGTTACATTTACAAAAAAATCTGCGTGACACTCGGTAACCACTGCAACTAGACATTTAGTAGTCCCTCGAGTTGCTACCGAACCTATTCAGTCTAACAACTAGTGAACAACTATGTTACGCAGACGAAAGAAACAACTATGTTACGCAGACGAAAGGAAAAACTGTTACATAGACGAAAGGAACAACTATGTTACACAGACGAAAGGAAAAAGTATGTTACATAGACGAAAGGAACAACTATGTTACACAGATGACAAGAACAAAACTGGATCCTGCTTCTAAAATCTCATACGAATTCGGGCTAAATAAAGAAATCTAAACTTCCTAATGCAATCGTACCAAACTTCCAGAAGGGCCTCAGGTAATCAATCCTTCCCAAGTTAATATTCCTTAACTCGACTTTGAATTATTATTATTATTATTATTATTATTATTATTATTATTATTATTATTATCTCTTGTTCAGTATCCCCATCGACATTATCATTACATATTCCCTTTTCTACCTCCACCACGCACAACTTTACCGGGATACCATATCCTTAGGACAAATTGTAGTGACTCGACTAAAATGACAATAATGTTTCGCCACGCATGGTTTCCGTTCTTTATCCCTAGCTTGGAGGCAGTCAAAACAATTCAGTTCTTTGAAAGACAAACACGTAACTACACAGATCACCCAGTCTTTTATTTTTGTAAAATTATCCTAATCTGACACATCACACGATAGATATGCAGTTTATTAATTTTAGGGCTGTTTATTAGTTATTTATTCTTTCTTTTCGCCATTACTTAACTCTTGTTTGTAGACTCCCTCTATCATTTTAACATATAATAGTCCAGGAATTCTCTCGGCTTTTGTGTTCTGTGTTTGATTTTTGGACTTAGGTTGTTTCTTCTCCTGACAAAGAAAACTGACTAGCTCTAATCGTTGGGAAAGTATTCTGTGATTGTGCGGTTCACAAGTTATATATATATATATATATATATATATATATATATATATATATGGCAAATAAGATTCAGTCCTACGTAGACAGGAATGACTTGAAGAACTTCTCTGACCCGTTAAAGACAATCTACGAGCGACAGCCGTCAGGAACATCTCCAGTACTGAGTGCCGACAGTACCACACTGCTCACTGACACAAATAATAAAGATACTACAAAGTAAGGCAGAACACTTTAAAAAAAAAACATCCTCAATCAACAATCATTTATCAGTGAGGAGACAATTGATTTAGTGTCCCACGTGGAAATCGGCATACCACTTACTGATCCTCCAATACTGACAAAAATGGAGACAGGAATTGACCTGCTGTCAAATGGCAATGCACCTGGGGCAGATACTATATAAGCAGATGTCTACAAATCCGAATGTTTGCACATATCACAGAGACTGACTGAGCTCTTGCAGTCAACGTGAACTCGATGAATTATATCCCAAGTGTACAAGGATGCATTTATTGTCCAATTGTACAAACGAAAATGCTACAAACAGTCCTGCGACAGCCATTGGGGCATCTCATTGCTATCAATAGCCAAAAAATCCTTGCCAGAATTCCGCCGAATTGTTTTGTGCATCACATTGATCACGAGCTCATGTTTCAGAGTCACTGTGGCTTCAGCAGAGGATGAGAGACTAGATATATGGTGCTTGCAGCTCGTCAACTCCAGGAAAAACACCAGAAATAGAAATCCGACATGTACACGACATTCATCGACCTGATAAAACCGTTTGACATTGTCAATCATGGAGGAAAGATATCACAACAATTTTGGTAGCCCAGAGGAATTCATCGTAATGGATCGGCAATTCCATGATGGCATGTTCATTCAAATTGTGGACTTTAGTTAGTCATCTGAACTTTCGCCAGTCACCAGTGAAGTCAAGTAAGTATGTGTGTTGGCTTCAACCCTCTTCAGTGTGATGTTTTCTGCCATTTTTACTGATGCCTTCCGTAACTATGACAATGGGATTAACATCAGATACCGGGCTGGTGGCAAGATCTTCAATCTACGGAAACTACGGGCAATGACATACAACAATCTATGGACCATTTCGCCTCATTGTGACAATTTTGGTCTCGCAATAAGTACTAAGAAGAAAGATTTGATGCACCAACCTGCACCAGGGAAGTCGTACGTAGAGCCTACTATCACATTAAATGGCCAACCCTCCTGGCAGTGGACAGGTTCACCTATGTGGGCAGTACACTGTCACTTGTAGTCCACAATGATGATGACACCATTCCAGAATTGCTAAGGCACTTGTAGCCTTTGGCATACTACGCGCAGATACGTGGAAGCGTACAGGCATCAACCTGAAAACAAAACTAAAGGTCAACAAAGACACCGTGTTGCCGACCCTGTTGTATGCGTGCGAAGTCTGGACGGTGTATAGACGCCATGCCAAGAAGCTGTACCACTTTCATGGCAGGACAGAGTTCCAGACACTAATGTTTTCACATAGGCATTCCCAACATCCACACTCTGCTTATAAAAACAAAGATGATATGAGGAAGCCACGTCACCAGCATGTCAGAGGAGCGACTACTAAAGAAGATCTTCATGGGCTCCGTGAAGAAGAGAAAGCGATCTGAGTATGGTCAGAAGAAACTCATCAAAGAGTCCCTCAAGTCATCTTTGAAACAATTCAACCTTGACCCTGAGAATTGGAATGATCGCTCCATCTGGCACATCTCATCCATTATGGAACTATATACACTGAACTGAGAAGAAATGTAGAGTCGATGCAGAAGTGCGAGCATCGTAGATCTTAGTACTGCATTACGTCTTCTATTATTAAAGCAACCACGGGTGTCATTTCCTGTCCAGTGTGCTAAGACACTTCAGAATACAAATTGGCCCGATCAGCCACTCATGTACTCACAAAAACCAAACCAGTTAATGATGTCACAGTCATCTTCGAAGTCGAAGGACGAACAACACACATCACATAATACTCTTCTTCATCTATTTCAGTTGCTGTATACAAAGATATGCGAATGTAATAAATGACGGTAATAACATGTTATGCCATTCGAGAAGTGAGCTGGTTAAACAAAATAAAAAGCATGACACAAAATAGCAGCAACACATCAACATTTGCCAGTCAAATAATAGATTTCAGCCTATGCAAGATCAAGAAGTACTGGACTTGTCTATATAAGGCAACAATGTTTGATGCTACAGTAAATCAAAGGATAAAACTCGTTCTATTCTATTATTCTAAAACTGATTGTTTCTCGTACAATCCATTCGACATTCAGGAAAATTCGCTTTAAAACGTAACAGTGATGACTCTTATTTTTTATTAGAATCAGCTAAACTGTTTTGTATTTGTGGCAACAGCTGGTTGTGGGATTACATGCTGGCATTTAACAGATCAAAATATTTTATCTGTAAAATCAATACAGAGGTGTCACGTTTACTTTCAAATAGTTGCGTAACAACTGCCCAAACAACCCCTGCAACTGTGAGTTGGCTGAAATTCCCAGCAAACAACATTTTATTGGAAAGGGGCCAGAGAATTAACTTTTGCGGGGGGGGGGGGGGGGGCCGCAGAATTATTTGCTATGCCACTGCTTTCAGTGTACTAAAAATGCTTTAGACCATTCCCTGATAAGCAGTGTTTTAATTTGAATAACAATATCATCGATGAGAGAATTTAACATATGCTACATTTTTAACATTCCTACTAACTAGAAATAAATCATTTTTTCTTCCTACCCCGTCCCAAACAAAATTATGTACGATGACAAAATTTGCTGGCTTCCGATGACATTACAATGAGCTAGTGCTGAGAGACACCAAACTTGTGGTAAGACACTGAGCGAAGTTACTTGGGGAACTTGAGATGAAAAATCGAATAATGTTTACAATGATTATTGCGGATGGAAACACTTCTTGTTACTGTAAATTGTTTGATAGACGAGAAAATATCAAAATTAAACCAAAGTATCAGATCCTATCTAATCTGCAACTTGGATATATATCGTTTATAAGACGAATGAACCTTTTAAGCAACTGTTGCTTAAACAGTTCATTCAACAAAAATATAACATGATTAACTAAGATACATTTTCTGATTTGACATCTTGGCCTGTTGCTGATTTGACACGTTGGTCTCTTACGGACAATAACGACATTATGTATCTCTCCGTTGATCTGCTAAAATTTCACTGTATTTAATAATATATTAAAGATCATTGTTTGTATGCCAGCAAGTTTCCAACTCAATTCCTTGGTTGTATTCCAGTTGTTATCATGTATGCCAGCAAGTTTCCAACTCAGTTCCTTGGTTGTATTCCAGTTGTTACCAGCATTATGACTGAATCATATCTTGTCATAAAAAGTTAGTGCCTTCTCTCGGATTTACATTTTACTTTGGGCATATTAATGTATTTTACGTTTATTCGTGGTTTGAATTTTAAATAAAACCAACAATGTCCTATCTAAAACAGTGTTGAAGTTGCTGGTAGAACTTCGTTGGATCTAAGTGCAACAGGTTATGTCTGCCACTTTTTTCTCTTGGCCCTTTCTATTTTCTGTAACTTCCAGGAAAAAGAAACAAACAACGGAAGCGTTCTCAAGGTGTTTATTGTTTTTGTTTTGATTTTTATTCCTCCCCCTGTATTTAAGAACATGCAAATATTTGCATATTTAAGGGTAAACAGTTTGTGTTATGTTAGAACATCTTCAAATAAATATGTGTTGAAGAACCGTTTAACAAACACCACCAGTGTTTAGTTATGTATATTTAATTTAATTGTTTGTTAGTTAGGGGGTTTTTTTTATGTTTTGCATTACATGCTATTGTAATGTAACATTGTATGTTTGACCTGACCTTGTCCAAAATTTAATACATTTCTATTTGACATGAATTTACTTTTTTATTTTATTGTTTTTAAACAACTAATACATAGCTAAATTATTCGCTATGTGTATGGAATTAAAATCAGAATTATTATTAATATAAGTAAATATGTTTATTTGGGTCTAGATCTAGGTTTTGGAATTTCCTAAGTGAATTTTACATAATCCAGGTTATGGTTCGTATTTTGTAAACATTAGTGTCATTCTAGAAGTTTTTTTTCCATTTAGTAATATTTTTTTTTTTTCAGAAAATGATAATTGTGACCTGAGGTCAAGTAGAGAACTATATAATCTTATAACCGATAGGATTTTGTCAGTTGTGCTTTAAGACCCAGCACTTTTAAGTTATATTATATGTTGTGTCCAGTATTTCATTTTGGGCTGGAAAATTTATCTCTTCAAATTATTGAATTCAAGTGATTATTTTTTCTGGAAATACAAAAGTGCTCTGATAAAATTCTTGGATAGAGACATTCACTGGAATTTATAATGAATTCAAACCTGGAATTATATTAATGTGATTCAACCAAAGACTGTTGATACATCAACATTCTACAAGCTACAACAGACACATCATTGCCTTCAGTTTTGGGATCTATTCTGGACTTCTACTGAATTTTATTCAGGACTTCAAATTATTAGGACTTGTGTCTGTAATTATTGGATTTTTGGGGGATTTAATTTTCAATACCGTAAGTTCCTTTCTCTCATTTTTACTTTGTATTCTAGGGAAATAAATTATTTGTTGAATATTATTGTTGCCTTTCACTCTTTTGTGTTACTTATTTTAAGAGCATAGACTCGTAACAGTTTGAAAAGATGACAAAAGATATAAGAGAAGGGTGGAAAATAAGAAACAGAAATTGCACTTCTTGCCCATCTTAACGCTATCTCTCTCTCTCTCTCTCTCTCTCTCTCTCTCTCTCTCTCTCTCTCTCGGAGAGGAGAGCAGAGGAAAGGAGGAGAGGGGAGGGGAGAGGAGAGGAACTGTAGATGAATCCGTTTAAAACACACACGTTGGAACAATATCATACCAATACACTTTTCATGAATTACTTTCTCGTGTTTAGGAAAAGAATAGAAAAAAATGATATATTTACCCTGTGAGGCTGGGAAAGGCGGATGTAATGGTCCAGCATGGCAAAGATTGGGTGTAGCTGGTGCAAAATATGGATGCCCTTAATGCAACATTTGCCTAATTAATTATCAGCGTTCAGTGATAACAGTTTGATTGATCTACTGTTTGAAAATGGCCACGCAATATATTTATCATCGACTCTTAGTTACAAATTATTATAATTAGTTCATTATGTGTGCTGTACTTGATTCCAATGCTTCCGTTTCATGCGACAAGCATCTCTGAATGCTGGTTATTTTTGGACGTCTATACATCTTGAATTGACTAATCATTTGTGTTTTTTCTACTTTCATTTCTTCGACACCGCTTGATCACATTGCGCCTGAAGTGTGATTCACAGAGTGCAAGTTAACAGACGAATGAAAATGACACAATGTGCTTTCTAGATCCTTTTTTAATGCAAACTCATTTATTCTTTTTTCAGATTACATTTTTGAACAACATTTAGTTGCTTTCTTAATGATGTATACCTGTTGTTTCATGTATATCAATACGGTGATTGTTTGTATAATATTTGCTTCATTTGTTCGAAATTGCGAAGAATTATTTTAAACATTTTCAGTAATGAAAAGACATCAAGTTAAATATTTGAAACTCTGAAGGGAGATTTTAGTCAACATAAAACACAGTCAAAACTCAATGAATATGTAATATATAAAGAACTGAATATTTTTAGATAGGAATCGATGATAAAAATAGGAATATATATCATTCTACCATGATATTTACAAACATAAATGGGGGCCCAGGGTGGCTGGGTGGTCTAAAGCGCTCGCCCTCTGTCAGTGGATTTGAGTCTCTGGCTCGGCCAATGAGGGTATGTGAGAATGCTTTAGTAGCTTCCCGCAGGTAGGTGGTTCTTAACGGGATTTTCCCCGTGTCTTCCTCAACCAAGTTATACTGGCCACCATATATAGTATATCTTGTGCTAAGAACTGGCGTTAAACATTATCTTCGGCTCAGATCTTTCTTTGTCTTTTTAAAATTTATTTTTGAAATGAAATCAATCCTGAAGACACAAGCAAACCTGGCATAAATGATAACAAGAATCCCACTGAAGGATCTCATACCATTTGACGATATGTCATACGCTGTCAATTCATTTTGTAATATATCTAAATCACCAAAAGGAAGAAATCTGACAATTTAGAATGTTGCAATGTAGTCAGACAATGACTTGGAATATTCAGGAGCTATGGCATTGATAAATATTTCACGTGTCTTCTAGATCGGTTCCCCGTAAAATTTTCTCCAACACTTTATAAGTTATGGTTTCACCCGTTTACTCTCTGTATATTCAAATTTTGCCATATCTATATTCAATTCCTGTCCGTACCTTTCAGTTCCTGAGGACTATATTGTCGTCACAGTAGGCTAGGTTCTTTGAAATACCGAAAATTCATCATTCATTTTCCAATTGTCTTTTGCACAAGTCGTGCATATACATGTGACGTAGACAAGGATCTGCAATTTGTTTAGTTTTATCAATGATAAATCTTTCCTATTTAAATGACTAAAATATAATGTAAGCAAAGTCCTAACCATTACCGTGCATTTTAAGCAAAATAAAGAGGAAGAAGTTGTGGATGTTTGGAAATGAAAGAAAATAAATATCCTTTAAATGAAGATAACGAAGTGACTGATGCAAGATTCAAAAAGATAAGTTGATCTTACTGTAAATCCTTCAAGTGGATTTAATCAAACGACATGGAATGCTGCTGAAACCAAACCACTTGACGGTGTTAGCCCTAGGAGGTTTAACAAACACTTATTGACGAGTTTACATTGCAGACCAAAATGATTTGACAAAATGAAGCAAACTACATATTAAAACGAAATGACTCAAAAATAACAAAAACACTTAATTATACAAAGCGTGATTCCAATAGCTAGACAATTACAGTTCAATTAGCAATATACCATGAAGATGGAGTTAGCATCTGTCACTACAGTAGACCGGACTGAAATGGATGTTGAGAAATATTAGGCTGGGCAAACAACAAAGCGATAAATGCCAGTGGTTATTGACAATACTCTTCCTAAATATCAGTTTTAACCCGCTGTTATTCAAAGACTAAAAATGAATGGAATTGAGAAAACATTGGTAGTGTTAATTATATAATGTTAATGATAATGATTTGATGTTAATGATAACACTATAATTTTAAAGAAAATGAATTGATGTTATTGATAATGATATAATTTTGATGAAAATAAATTGATGTTAATGATAATATAATGAGATTAATATAATATTAGCAATAATAATTATTTATTTGTGATAACGATTGTTACGACTCTATGGTATTAAAGTAAGTAGAGATGGAGAAAACAACAAGCATAGTAAATTCAACAAATATTTTAATTCTACTGGTCATAAAATGAAAATTTAAGAACTTAAAGAAGTAAATCCCGCGTAATCCTAAACGTTCTATCACAAGTCCAGACATATAGCGTTCAGAATGAAATCAAAGTCTTGAATGGGCTGATGTACTAATAGCCTTGTCTGAACTCATCTGCCAACAGTCTTTATGTATCAGAATGATATCATCCAGAATGTCCTTAAATGAATTCACAACAATCTCAAAGTAATGATTTAATACAAAATGTCAATAAGCACTTTGTAATACCAATGAATAATTTAAATAAATGATTACTATCAAAATATAACTCAAGATAACTGACAGACTGATATTAAGATAGTAATGAAAAATTGTTTACTTATTATTCGTTACGTACAAACTGTCACCTGACATATGACACAACAAAATGTATTGGATCCAAGTCATTTCAAATGGAAATTTCCATCAAATTCATAAACAAACTGAGGTCTATTTACTTTAATATTAGCAAATCAACCCGAAAAAATAAGGTAGACCATAGAATCTCCAAGGGATAAACCAGGGTCCTAAAATAAAATCCATGTTTATATAATTAATTCTATATACCTTGATTTTTGTCGTAGGACTCGGGAATGACTGTGTAGTTAGACGAGAATTAATTATCGAGTCGCCATGCGAGTTTGTCTGCCACGCACGTGTGCATTCAACACCGACTTAGTAGCATAATTATTTTGGTGATGTCTTCTTAGACTTGATGGTATATGGACTGGTGCTTGCAGCAAGTCGATAGGTGCCGTTTAACCGCTGACCTGGGTTCGAATCTCCGTAGAGTACGAATTAAATATTCTTCGACCTGAATAATGTTAATACTAATGAAAGAATGTTGATGATAATGATATATGTTAACGATAATGATATCATTGATGTGATAATGATATCATCGATGTGCTAATGATATCATGGTAATGCTAATGATATTATGTTAGTGATAATGATACAAAAATGAGCCATTGATCTAGAGATAATATTGTTGTTGACATGAATGGCTGATATACCTTTCCTCTAATTGGTGCATCTCAAAATGACATTAGGTGTGGTTTACCTCATTGAATAAATGTACTTGTTGCACACAAAATTGTTGCTAATATTATTCTTAAATGCATATTTGTTTTTGCCCTCTACGACATGCACCCTCTTACATTAAACAATCCAACACAATATACATTGATTGCTATTCAGTTTAGCATTTTGAATTAATGCGTTTACAAGGTGATGTTGATAATTACACTTGAAACGTGTTTTGAAAACCACGAAATGCTAAGAAAACGCTGAGGGTAATTAACATTGAATGTATGTGCTTTTTGAGGACATTTGCAAACGAGAACTAGAAGGTGAATATGTTACTACTACTGCTATGTTAACACATAATATATTTTTTGTCCTGAAGATTGAGAAATGTTCCAGCACTGTGTCAATTACGATCAGCCGTAATGCTATTGAATGAAACTAATACAAGACAAATCTGTCACTCAAGTCAGTTAATACCCGAATACCAAACAATTGTACACTACATCTATCAGTGAAATACATTAAAGGTCACGTCAAATCCAACACCATTTCACTCTGTGTACAAAGCACTTTTTGACAAGCGCCGAATTGCTATTGCCACTTGATTAGAATTTTCAGATTATCATTTTCTAAGCTCAGTAAGGTGAGTGAATGCCAATAAAACAATCAGTTCTGCTTACTGGCTTGAGTAATTAGGCCGTGATTTCAGTTAACATGTGATAGGACGTGTAAAAGTGTATAGAACGGTTCAGGAGATTTATCATACTAAACAGAAAAATAACCCTCTTAGCAAAGGCAAACTTGGAATAGTTTTAGACATATTTGCTGCCATTACTGAGGGGACGGCAGTCTTAAGGGGTGGGAGATACAAGCGCCCGCCAGGGGGTGCCATTTCGTGGAGTTTGCGCTATTTTTTCGTAAGTTGGGGCACCGTTTCTTCTAGCACAAATCTGCCACACCATTGCATAGAGCATCAGAATTTCAGAGCTGCAACTCGTCAGCCGAAGCTGTTACACAGAATAGCATATCATCTCATGAGATGCGCAATATTATCTTACGATAAATTGTACTCTAGATTTTTTAGTGCATAACAGTCATACTCCACCCTAAAATCAGATTTCACTGCCCTCCTCCTATAGCAGTTACTGACCAGTTCCTTGCCATAACGTCAGTTTCGTTGTGTCTTGTATCTTGTTAATGTTCCCGAAGTCTATTTTGCAAGACAATATAATTTTTAGCTTTCCCATTGGAACGTGTTATCGCGGGGGGGGGGGGGGATATCGTGATACGGAACTATTGCCTAAGCTTTACTTACATAAGATGCAGTAATGTTGGATTTGACTAAGCGTTACTTACATAAGATGCAGTAATGTTGGATTTGACTAAGCGTTACTTACATAAGATGCAGTAATGTTGGATTTGACTAAGCGTTACTTACATAAGATTGGAGATGACACTGCTCACTGGCACACAAACTACAAAGTCATTTTAGGAATCATATCATACAAATATTTAGTACAGATATTTTGGGGATTAAAGTCAGTCGTTGTTTCAGCAGACGTCGATCGAACACTAGCTTCCACAGGCACTACTTTACATTTTACGAGACTGAAAGAATAATTTTGCAGTTTAAAATGTATTTTGACTTCAGATTTCTTAAAATAGCATTAATATATAGATTGTTTTTAGTTAAGGTAATTGTGTTGCATACTGCCATGTGTTCAAAGTACAGTATTCGTGGTGCATACGATCCAAGTATCCGTGGTGCATAATGCCCTGTGAATTCATTGAAAAGTATGCCTGGTGCAAACTGTCATGACAATTCATTGTACAGTATGCTTGGTGCAGACTGTCCTGTGTTTCTCGGTCACAAAAAGTCAAGTTTTACAAAGCATATTCGGTTGACATATTTAGAAAGACATGAACTTTTCCAACCAGACGCAGAGATGGAAGGAATCAAGTACAAACTTCTTATTAATAATTTATATTTCCTAAGCAGTGAAAAATCGACAATATTGCAGTTTTACCGTTTCTTACGAGATGTACATGGTAGTAGAAATATGGTGTGTGGACTTCCTGGGACAAGAGCGAAAACTTCAAAATATAAAACTCGTACTAGAGGCACTCCCATCGTTCTAAGACGATGTTTCATTTTCACCAGACCGAATCATTGGATGTCAAGGAAAATCTTCAACACGTCCATCTCTACATCATGTAATTCTTTCCAGCAAATAAATTCATTTGGAGAATTTAGGTATAGTGTGATATTAATTCATTTTATTGATAGAAGTAAAGCAGTAGCTTTGCTATCGTGCAGATCTCACGGTAGAATTAAGAGGCCATATTGACTATAAGTGAGATGGCGCCATCTTTGATTCGGTTCATCCCCAAGGAATTTTTACAAATTAGGCATTTGATCTTCTTACAACCAGCGTTGAAGATACTGTGTTGGCTGCTTGTATGAGGAATTTACATATAAAGTAGTGCAGCTCTGTGGTGCGATAATAAACAAACATGATAAATTAAATGTTACGCTGTAAAATGGTGTGCAATCTTTTATCCCAGGGGCCTCCTATTACTGGTACAATTGTTTGCTTACTAAATATAAAGGCAATTCTGTCCTGGCCAAAAGTGTAAGTATTTGGTAAACATGTCTACCAGGTATTTTACGTTTTCGTAACAAACTGATTTGGGTTAGCGATTTGTTTTTTATCTGATGCTTTTAATTTCAATGTACGTGCAGATTCCAATAAACATTTATACTAATGTTTGATGTAAAGAAGGGTTTTAAAAGTTTACATTTTAGTAAATATTTTTGTGAACGCTGTATGCTATAGAGTAAATAAAGTTTACATTCGAGTGAATATGTTTTGACCACTGTGTGCTTGTATTTTAATTATTCAAAACAGGTATAACAAAGTTCAACACTAGTCCAGTATCGTGCGATATCATGTGACTAGAACCCAAATCTTGCCTATGATGTTTGGAAGTTTGTATGTTTCATTCCTAAGAACATATACTTAGTACACATGTTCAGTTGAAATCTGTATGAACGATACAAAGAACCGCTCGAATGATACTATATTCCATATGGAATTTGAAGCCAGTACTCCTGGTCTCGCGTTGTGGGTAATATGGTGACTTTACGGTAGATTCAGGTTGTAAATCATTGTATCTTTTGCTTTTATGGTCGGTACAAGACCATGCAAGGTGTTAAAATACATTTCAATGGATTAGCTAAATTTTTAACACTTTTTAAGACAATCTATTTTACACAAATGTGAAATTTAAGACTTATAATAATTAATGATTAACAAGTTTTCGATGAAAATAAAGGAAGTGTTTTACTTTTGTACGGATTTATAAACCTAATTAAAGTGATGCTATTTTTCCAGATACTTTGTCGACGACGTTACCCATATATGGCCGTTGTAAAATTTGAATTGGGAACTCGCCATTTGGCCATAATAATCACTCTTTATGTCACGATTTTAATGACAATTTCATACTACGCAATGGAATCAACCTTACTGTTTTTGTAATTAGGATGATAATGTGACTGTTGTACCATTTTAAAACATAAATTGGCATCACACTAGTGTAGCGATAAAATCGGACAATTATTACTGGACTAACTACCCCCTACTACGTACTCTGCACAAAGAAACCTCTACTACGTACTCTAAGAACAGTCTACTATGTACTCTGGACAATGTACCATCTACTATGTACTCTGGATTAAGAACGCTCGACAGTATTCTCTGGACAAAGTACACTCTAATATGTACTCTAGACAATGTAACCTCTACTATGTACTCTGGATTAAGAACGCTCTACTACGTACTATGGACTAAGAACGGTCTATTATGTACTCTGGACAAATTACCCTCTAATATGTATTCTGGTCAAAGAAACCTGCACTACGTACTCTGGACAAAGTACCCTCAAATATGTTCTCTTGTGAAAGTATCCTGTACTATGTACTATGGACTAAGAACGTTCTACTATGTTCTCTGGACAAAATACCCTCTAATATGTACTCTGGGCAAAGAAACCTTAACTGCCTACTTTGAATTAAGAATGCTGTACTACGCACTCTGGGCAAAGAAACATTAACTGCTTACTTTGAATTAAGAATGCTGTACTACGCACTCTGGGCAAAGAAACCGTAACTGCTTACTTTGGATTAAGAATGCTCTACTACGCACTCTGGGCAAAGAAATCTTAACTGCTTACTTTGGATTAAGAATGCTCTACTACGCACTCTGGGATAAGAACGCTCGACTACGCATTTTGGAATAAGAACCCTCTTTTAAGTACTCTGGACGAAGAGGCGTGAAGATTCCTACGTTTATCTATTATCAACCGAAATATGTTGGCGGAACACACGTTTATCTTATTATAGCACAATATTTATGCATAAATCGCATCAAAATACAGGGCAAACTATAAATTAAAATAATTCCATGTAAAGTACCTGCTTCCCCTAAATACTGTTGAAATAATGTAGAATAGAACAGGAGTTCATTCGATGGTTCGTTAAAAAAAAATAATAAAAAAAATCCGTGTTTTCAGAAGTGCGCATAAACGTTTTCATTTATAACAACAATAAACTGAAATACAATGCACATACATTTAGATTTATTAAATTAGCATCAGGCGGATCAGTTAAGCTTATAGGAAGTCCAGGATTTGTAAACTGTCAGCTGATCAGCTAAGCTTATAGGAAGCCCATGGTTTATAAACTATCCGCTGCAATATATTTGCTGCTAAAAGTGTGATATTATTGAAAAATTTGGATTCACGAGAAACATTAAGTAGGGCATAGAAGACATATTTAAATAAAACAACAACAACACAACAACAACAGCCCCCACCAGAACAACAGCAACAACACGGCCCATATTACAGATGAAACAATAATATTTCACTCGGCGAAGCATTATAGCATGGAACTGTGACCCTGATCGAAACTCCGTGGAACTGTGTCCAAGATCGGAGCTTCAAGGAACTGCGCCCGAGATCGAGGCTTCAAGGAACTTCGCCCGAGATCGAGGCTCCATCAAGCTGTATCCAAGATCGAGGCTACATAAGATCTTTTTCCTTTGAGAAAAGGTAAGTAGCATCATGAAATGATATAAGTATAAAATTTTACTTCACTGCAGTTATACACATTCATTGTTTGAAATGTCACAAATCAAAAATAGACTTACGTAAGCCATCTGGATATAGAGGCACCCATTCATTGTATATGAATACCTATATTATGTTGGATGATCCTTGAGTGGGCATACACTTCAATTTCATAAAATGAAGAATTTCTAGATGATTGTCAGACAATTAAACTTTTCGTCTAAGTACCCCTGTATAATTTTTCAGAGCTTTTGAAAGGTTTCGGTAATTGATTTGTCTAGCACTACAATAGCTGACGAATGATAACTTTTTGAAAACTATTACACTAAGTTACTGGCATGTAATCTCGTAAATTTTATAAGCTACTTACGGAAATTAGTTGTTTTAGTAAACAAATTTCCGACGTAGTTCATTGTTATGAAAAGTCAACTTGATTTCTGACGATGACTACTTTAGTGTAATTGAGACTACAAAAATATAAATATGTTTTCTAAGAGCAGACAGAAATGCTACTAGTTATCATATTTAATTTAGAAAGAATACTTCATTGCTGATTTTCTAACAGGTTGGTTTGTTTTTTTTTCATTGTATTGTTTGAAACACTTTTTAAAACTCGTTTCAAACACTAACCTTACAAAATAGTGTAAATTAGTGAGCATTTGTTACAAAAAAAAGTCATTGAGTGTAAAAATAATTTCAAAATTCTACTAGATATTTTATTAAAAGTACTAGGTCTACCAAGAAGATGAGGGTACAAAATAACAATTCTGGGTAGATTTTGCACAACATAACAATTCGGGATACGTTTAGTAAAACATAACAATTCAGGGTACATTTCAGTAAGACATAACAATTCCGGGTACATTTTAGTAAAACAACAATTCAGGGTACATTTTAGTCAAACAAAACAATTCAGGGTACATTTTTGTTAAACATAACATTTCAGAGTATATTTTAGTAAAACATAACAATTCAGGGTATATCTTGGTAAACATAACAGTTCAGGGTATATTTCTGTAAATTATGGTTACAAAATATTCATCTTAACCAAAGTCAGAAATTTGTTGCGATTCAGTAATGTCAACAATCTTTCTTGGAACGTATTGAAAAATAGGCAATAATAAAGTATTCATAACTACCACTACTATCACTGTACTCACTATTATAGGCATCAAGTTTTAAGGACAATATAATCATATAATATTTGGTATAGGTCTGTATAAATTGTAAATAACATTATGTATAAGGATTTAACGTTACATTGTATCATAATGTTACATTCTTATTGACATATACTCTGAAATCAGAGCTTGGGGTTGTTACGTCCAATGGCCAGCACAAAAAATTGTCAGGAATATTTTAATCTTATGTTTTCGAAAGGTGAATCATTACATGGACAAATACATATTATCACAACTATACTGTTGAGTAACTATTGCATTTCAAAAGTTATGTATTGCTTACAATTAATTAAACAATGTCTTCATAAATTAGATATAATTTTATGCAAAATTTGATACATCTGTGAACTTGAAATAAAATCCTGACTTACAGCTTTGTCTGTAAAGCCATCACTAACATTCAGTTATATCATAAATTTATGGACTATTTGTTTTGGCAATTTCTTAAAATTCCTTAAATTTTCAGTGATTTCATAAAACCTTGCGATTGCAAAAATGCACTGAAATTTCAAGTGTTGTGGGAAAATTCTGGTTTCCTATTACAGCCACACGCATTAATGTTGATGATCTTACATTAAAAACTATTTTTCTACCTCGCTACTTAATTCATGTATTTCGCATACCCTAAGACTGTTTATCACACAGAAAGTTTCGAAAACACCCGGAGAAAGAAAAAAAAGTTTTAAGAATTAGCTTTCTCGTTTTCTGTTTTTACTTTGACGATGTATATTTAATGTGAATACAAATTTAGGCCACGATAATTAACAAAATGACATTTAAAAATGTAAAACAAAAGATATTCGATTTAAAATATGCATGCATATCGGGGAAAACACACCACAAATATCGGATTTCAAACCTCAATCAATTCATTTTGAAAGGGCACCAAAGGACAATATCGGTCCTGCCCGCTGATTCAAAATGGAAAACATATTTCTTTCTTTGATTAATACTCACCTAGAATGAAACAGAGTTACCTAATTTCCATATAGTCAAAGTTCTTTGGTTACGCCGCCGATAAAGAACAATCCATTCAAAATGAATTAGTAATCCATTAGAATGTGAGAAATATCTAAGAAATTGTTGCAAGCTATTTAAAAGCTTAGCTACATAACTTTTCAGATTAAACTCAAAACTATATGCCACGCACTTTTTTAAGAAACATTTATATTTAAAACATAATTAACACTATAAAATGTTTTCATGGCTAGAAATTAGAACTAAATGCTATTGCAAAATAAAGGTTTGGTCAAACTTTATATCGATTAGCAAAGTTTAACTTCGCTACGAATCGCCATATTTGCAAACTGTTTATTACTTTACTACAAAGTATAATAATTCAGCTTCAACCGATGCTAATGAATGTCTGTGTTTCCTTTTCGTTTGAATTTGAAACACCCGTTTTTAGTCAAAACCATTCGTCCATCTGGATGATGCCCGAAAGCCTATGCACAGATGTTCATTTGTTTTGTTGCATGCAACATCCTTTTAAGACCGGTACCTTCGCGGTTGCTAATAAATCTTGAAAGTTTCACTTGCTTAAGTTAATTAGATAAAAAGATATAACATCCCGTCTCCATTCCAATTCAGGTTACCATAATGCCCATAAATTTAGAAAAATTGGATGTAAATTAATATCCAGTGGTTTGGATAACTGCTTTTAGTCAATGGAGAAAAAGGAAAGATTCAGCTTGTCTTTCGCCCGACCAAACTTTTCCAAATAATAAATCTAATTATACATCCTTAGGGACAATTTGAGTGTTGACACAATCAATGGGCAAATGACTTCCTTAATACGTACATAATTTGATAGCGATCCCGAATTTTGTTATTGAGAAGGCGACCACAACATCTGTTATATTATCATTTCAAAATGGGTAAGTTAAAAAAGTCTGGAAAATATTTTTTAGCCAGTGTTACGACTCTATGGTCTTAAACTAAGAAACAGAGAGAAGCTAAATCACCACGTTTAGTAAAATCAACAAATACATTTATTTCTCTAAGTCACAAAATAAAAATTTAAGAAGAACGTACAGTATTGTGAATTAAAACCCAAATAATCCTAAATGTGCTATCACAAGTTCAAGAATATTAGTGTTCCAAATGAATTCCAGTACTGAATGTGTTGATATACCAATAGTCTTGAATGTACCAATAGCCTTGAATAGGCTGAGGTACCAACAGTCTCGATGTATCATAACGACATAATCCAGAATCTCTCTAAACGATTTCACAAAAATCCAAAAGTAGTATTTTGTTCTAAATGTTAATGAGCACTTTGTAATGCCAATGAATACTTTTGAAATAAACGATTCCTCTCAAACTATATCTCAACATAAATAAAAAATATAGATTCCCAAGGACTGATATTAACATAAGAATGAAACAATTTTGTTTACCTCAACCTTATATAAAAACCTAAGACATAATAAAGTGACCAGGATCTGGGTCAAATATTCTCTTCCAGAACATTCTAAGTTTATAAATAAGGCTCTACCGTGAACTCATATATCAATAAACAACTTATTTATAGCTTACAAACATGAACAAAAACATGAGGATAGCTAGGTAGGTCATAACTACTCTATCCTCAATCACGGACAAAGGTCAAGCAAACAAAATAAATTAAATATGCATACCAACCAACTTCATTCTTACTGCAGCATCTGAAAAAATCCCCAAAAAGAACCAAAAACAGAAACGAAACAAAAACAGATGGTGGAAACTTGTCATTTGGATGGAAGTTTGATGATTACCCAATTACGTAACTGCATACATTCGGTTGATTCGCGCCAACTGGGAATTTGTTAGCGAGACTCGTTGAATAGCTTAGATTTCTTCATGCTTTATGAAATATAGAAAGGCTTTCTTGATTATTTAAGATTCAATCGTATTCAATAGTTTATTCTCACAAGCATGTACATATTCAAAGAGTAAAATGGGTAAATACTCTGTGTTTGTTTGTGTGTGTGTGTGTGTGTGTGTGTGTGTGTGTGTGTGTGTGTGTGTGTGTGTGTGTTGGATTTTTAACGTAGCTTTAAAAAAATTTCAGTCATATCGCTACGATGTCTGCAGTGTTACAGTTTAGAGTAATATCTAACACTGGGGTAACATGCCGCAGACATGTAGCATATTATCCTAACACCAGCCCAACCAGTCCTAACACTAACCTCTTAATGCTGAGATCCTAGCAAGGCAGCTGCAAGTACCATTTTTATAAGTCTTTGGTATGACTCGGCCGGGGTTCGAACACGCGACCTCCAGCATCCGAGGCGGAGGCTCTAACCACTAGGAAACCGGAGCGGTGGTAAATACTGTATGGATATCAAATGTTATAAGTGCAACCTAATACAAAAAAATTTAAAAAATGTAATATGAAGAGCAAGAAAGTAGAGGATGGACAAATATAAGCAATGTTTATAACACAATACTGAAATAATATTAATCTATCTCTTGTTTTAAATATTGCATAAACAAATTTAGCTAGCGATCATGATTTTTTCTTATTGCAAGATAGTTAACAGTTGAATGTAATTATGCATGAATTTTTTTATTCCAGAAGTAATTTTTAATTAAGTTCACAAGCAAGTTTGTAAAAATGGGACACGCGAAAAGAAAAATGACATTCGTCTTCAACATCATGGTGGTCATATAACACACATCTTTTTCTTCGATTGATTATATTGCTTTCATGTCTTCCAGTTTTACTTCTAAGATTATAAAAGGTAACTCGAATTTTTGTCAAAGCTGATCGATGTTATGGTTACAAAAGAATGTTAAATAATATTCATGGCTGAAATCAGCTTTGATATATTTATAAAGAGAAAGTTTGTCAGAAGTTTGAAAGCACATTATTCCAGTCTAATAAGAAAGCATCTCTAACTAACTCTTTAAAAACTGGAATAAACTTGTAGCAATCTGGACTCGGATACATCCAAACTTCACCATATTTAATCCGTTCGAATGTTTCCTGTCGGGGTGGAACCCAATTAAAAATATTATTTGATTAATTTTCATTAAGCAACTGCTTATATTCAGTATTCAGCATAATATTTGCATAATATTTAATTCTAAACCAAAGCCTAACTAAGTTAACCAACCTTAAGAATTTAGATGGAATTTTTTTTTTATTTCACCGTATACACCGAAGCCAAAAGAAGATATTTTTACATTTAACAAAATTTTAAAATCCTTCGTTGTGCACGGTGAACGGCGTCAGCCGAGTGAAAATCTCATAGCGTTGGTGCATAACTGGAAACTGGGACAACATCAATATATAAATGTTTCAAATATTCATTATAATTTAAGTAACTTTTTTTTTTTCAAATTAAAAATAAGCATATTCATTGCCTTCCGTGCTATATCGGACAATATTTGTTGAACTTCAGAGAATCTTCCATTGATTGAGAAACATGACCAAGGTAATGAAAATATTCCACCACGTCAATGTTATCTCTGGATACATTCCATACTTCGACTTATCTTAAAGACCACGTCTTACAAAGATCACAACCATAGTTTTATTAAGGTTAATCGTGCAAATTATCCATGTTGCTTTTTGTAAACTCTCAATATTTTTTTAAAAAACAAAACCATATCGTCAGCGAACAGTAACAAAAATAAAGACAGCTCGTCTAACTTTATTTAGATCTCGTCCGTAGAATGTAATGATGCTTCCAGATCTTCAAGAAAGACATAAAAATTGTATCAGTGATAAAAGTGCTCCTTGCGACGAACCTACAACAGAGTGATAATGGCACTTGGAGTACCCCACAGTGAAATACCTGATTTAATTACACTGCATGTAGAATGAAAAGAATCTAACATTTTTGCCGTTTACACAAAAACTGCACAAAACCTATAACTGTGATTTTATTATTTATTAATCAAACAATGTAAAACACAAATTGAAACCAAATTGTACATCTGATATTTCGTCATTTTTCTCCGTGCAATTCAAACGTTTTTCATTAACAATACTGGCAGATAATTTTAAAAAGGAGCATTGTATGTAATTCCTTTATAATTTTATGTATTACAACAATAACCAGATTTACATATAGGTACAATAACACCCTATACCATTTTGTAGAAAATAGTTACTATGGAATATTGCTTAAATATATTATAAACGGAGTAAAAGTATCTCCACTCTGTTTCTGAAATACTAATTTTAAAAAAAAATTATTGTCGTGTTTCTTCGCAGTTTTTAGACTTATTAATACTTTATAATTTCATCTGTTGTTTGTGGGGCATTTTGTTTATCTAATTCTTAAAAGATTGTTCCTTAATCCAGATTTCATTTACATATATATATATAGTTCAAATAATCATGTTCCCATCATTCGGAAGGTCTTCGCTTTGATTGTGCAAAGAACTTAACGATTGGAAAAATTGGTCAGACAAAATAATTTCAGCATAAGGCATATGCTAGTTTTAAAGAAATTCTAAATTTATGCTTTTCATACTAGTTAACTCCAGTTATACTTCCTTTTCATATTGCAACTTTTCTTACACATTTCGTATAAATTTCTCCTTTTTTTGAGATCAATAACATATCCGTTTCTCTCAAAGTTTTCCGAAAGACTGATGGTTGATCCACAAATGTGTATAGCTATCCTACGTTCACTATTAAAACAAGCTTTATTCGATTCGGATCTATAATCGGTATAATAAAAAAATATCAACTTTATTTCTATGTGACTCATAAAAGTACGATTTTCCAAAGTCATTTAAAATATGCGTAAAATCGCTCACAGCTATAAGTATACAGCAATGGTCATGAACAAAGATATCTTTGCTGTACAGCAATGTCAAAAAAGGGGTGGGGGCTGGGTATTATTTAAATCTTGAAGAAATGCAGTAGCCTGTTGAGGATTCCATTTGTACCTAATTTAAATATATTCAGCATTCACTTAATGAGATGAAAAAGCGCTGCATCTTAAAACAAACAATTGATAACAAATGAGTTGTAGTACCATAAACGTTGAAAAGCAATATAGCAGTGCTGTGAAAGTTAAATATTGTCTAGAACACTTCATCCATGATAATCTGTTTAGGTAATTTCCCAATATCACGATCCATAAAATGACATACTACTGCCTATTCTCAAGCCAGTTGCTTTACACAAATTACGCAATAATTATCAAATACATTTGTCCGTGTTATTATCCAGAAACCAATATGGTATTTGATTTACAATAAAATCAGGGTTTGAAGCTGTTCTGACATTTAAATTGTAACGTATCATAGGCTTCAGATTTGTACTTATTTACGTCTCTGTATTTAATAAATTATTAGCTGTTGATGACTTAGATGTTGCTGATCCCTCCGCATAAAGAAAACAAAGAAGGATATCCTGCTGAAGATTACAAGCAATGTCATCTACTTTGCACGAGGCATGAATATCTATTTTTAATATATAAGTCTGATAAAAAATTTCAGTTTTTCTCTATAATAAATTACCAGTCATCGGCTATCACATTTGGCTTTTTCAGTGAATGAACTGTCTATAACAATAAATATGCATATACCCTGTGAAATTTAACTGTCTATAACAATACATATGCATATACCCTGTGAAATTTAACTGACTAGAACAATAAATATGCATATACCTTGTGAAATTTAACTGTCTATAACAATAAATATGCATATACCTTGTGAAATTTAACTGTCTATAACAATAAATATGCATATACCCTGTGAAATTTAACTGTCTATAACAATAAATATGCATATATCCTGTGAAATTTAACTGTCTATAACAATAAATATGCATATACCCTGTGAAATTTAACTTTCTATAACAATAAATATGCATATACCCTGTGAAATTTAACATAATCTTTTCTGAGACCACCAGGTTTCTGATAAGCCATTAATAGTATGCATTTTGATACAAAATCACAAAGTCATTTGATTCTTTGTTTTCGGTGGAAAGTTCAGAAACATTCCACGTCAGAATTTGTAATCTATCCTCTTGTTCAGCCTGTATCTGTTATTCTTAGGAAAACCACTGCAAGTTTTGCTCTGATCGCTACTTAGGGCAACGGTGGTTTGGAAGGGGGTAATCGCCTCCGGGCGCAAGTCAAAGGGGCGCCGTCGGTAGCTATCTTTCTCCAGCTGAAATTTTTATAGTATTTCACCTTCACCTTAGTGTAACTAGAGCAATTCTTCACATAAAAACTCTTTACTGTAACAAAGTCGGGGCGCCACTAAAGAACATTGCCCCCTGGCTCCGCTAGTGGGTTTGTGGGTGTTTGCTGGTTATTCGAGTAGAAGGACAATCTTGCCATCTAGATACAGATTTTTTTCGTTCCTAAAGGGCCCTTCCGTTCTTTTGCTTTGCAAAGTCTTAGTTCACTGTCATTCTGCATGATACGCATCAGACGTAATTGAACTGATGCTCTGAAAGGACTGTCTCTCAGTTTGTCTTTTCCTACCGCTAACACTCGCTCTCTAATCAGGATAAGAGTTAAATTTGGCAGCAACGTCATAATTCTTGTCCCTTATGGACATTCCCAAACGATGAGCATTGCCTATTTTTATCTACGCTTCCTTGGAAACTGCCAGCTTCTTTTCGATGAAGTCATGCAGCGCAGCTGTCATATGATTGGGGTACAAACTGGGGAGGGGGTCCATAGGTAAATCAAAAACAATAAATTATCCCTCATAGATTGGATAATGGAGATCTTATAGAAGATTTACATTGCAGAGTTCCATCATTTGACCTCTTGTGTTTGACAACATCATTCCATATCTTTCAAAGACTATGCATATTTCCCCACGTATTAGGCATATCATAGCTGATATGCCAGTGTGGTGGCTGGATGATATTATGAAAGATATTAGGGCCAAATCCAACTTTAGGAAAATTTCGGATTTAGATAACGAAGTAAAAGTGTATTTTTTTTTTACTTCTTTACTAGAGTATGCTAATGTATTATGTACACGTTTTTCCTTTGGCAAGACCATGAATCATTCTAACAGTTTCAGGAGATTAGTTGTTTTTTGTTTGAATTTTATGTAATTTTTTTAAGTTCACTAAATATTATGTCGTAAGTCAAGTATGTTTTTTGTTTAAATGCCATCTATAATAAAAATATCTTGCCCAGTTGTTGGCATCACAAAGTTTCCCTGCCTATTATATCAAAACTGTAGCAAGTAAATTGTAGTATTCAGTGTCAACACATCCAATTTTCATCTACAAGCTCTCTAATGTCAGTACATGGTGTTAGCTATAGTGTAAGTTTAATCATCACACTTTAGATTTAGGTTATAGATTGCAGCTTACACGATAATTAACATACACATAACAAATTCATCTACTAAGGTTCCGGTCCTTTTATTTTCTCTTATCTGAAGACAATTTGTTTCAAATAAGACAGTGGATATAAAATGTTATTTTCTAATAAATCAGAGCAAGATATTTTTCAAATATTGAGAGACGGAAAGTTAAAATAGCCCCAGCCCTCTGCCCTCGAAAATTAAATTGTTGCTCCCTAATATAATTGCGCTATTCCTTGCTACATATCGCGGTATGCTTTTTAGTTTTTCGTGATACCCAGCTCTATCGCACATAGTATTTCTCAGGTGGACTCAGTGATGGAATTGATTTGTGTGCTCTCTGATTATTTTTTCGTACTTAACTTTAAGGAAAATTCTGTTACTGTACATTCTATATTAATTGTAATAAGATATCTATAAAGTCAATTATTTTGTCACTTTTAATATTTGGTATGATGTATTGTGCTTCCCCTATGACAATCCAACAATATTTGGCAGGTAGCCACGAAGCTTTCAGGATTACCTTGATCAGCTATTTCAGGTATATATCGTCCTAATAAATTAAAATTTACTGTTTGTAGCACTTTCAATGCATGATATTTTTGGGGGAATTCAACATATTTGTTTCAACTTTAAATTGATTCTTCTGTCATGCATTATTCAAAATTTGTCCATGTACGTAATTTGTCATAAGCCAAAAAGTATCATCCTTATCCATGGAACAACTCCTTATCGCCTAGGACAGCTCTTTATCCCCTAGGACACTTCTGTTTCTAAGAAGGGATGTACAAATTATGGTAAACTACAAAATGGGTCCTTACAAAATAAAAGAAAATTATTTAATGACATTTTGCAATCTATTGATAATATCACCGAATTTACCGCTCGTAACCAGTTAAGATGCAAGATTAAATCAACTGTCAAGCGATTTCATCCGAGATTTAGGTAGGATTCAAAAGCAAATAGTAGAACAGCTTTTCTGTTCTGTTTTCCAGCCATATTATGATCTTGGCGACAGATTGAAACCTTTGCACGATGTCTTATCGAATGTATAATCTATGCAGAACAGGCAGAGGATGTCAGACAGACCGCATTCAATTAGCAGGAAGGTACAATTGCACAGGCATGAAACTTAGTTATGTCCTCCAATAACATCCTGCTTGTTTTGTTTTGGTTTTTATTGCCTAAAATCCCTTATGATACAGTACAGGCTTGATTTTTGTTCTGTTTTATCTGTTGTTTCTTATGTTTTGCTATTGTCTTTGGGGGTGAGTGGTAGCTTTCTTTGTTCATATTTATGCAATAACTGACTTGGAAAAGCTCTTAGTTTCATCAATTTTTAAAACTCCAAAATGATAAAAAAATGTTTTATAAAATGCTTCCTATTAAACAAGCCTAATATGCATATACCGTAAATCCATGTTTGCAAAAGTCTAACGTTGCGTTAGTTCTTATCAGGTTGGAGTTGCATTGGATGGATGGAAATTAACACTAAAACCAACAATAAATTCATAAATCTCTTAAACTTGCCGAAAACAAAATAGGATGGTACTAAATTTCTTGGAGGTTTATTACATTTTACAGGGTCAAACGGTTCAAGCAACCCCTCCACATAACACCGTAAATGAAAATCATATACTTTTTGCCGCGTTTTAATTACTTTGAATTCTCACCAAATCCTCTCTCTGTGTTAATTACTTTTCTCTTTTTTAAGGAGAAATGACAAACTATTATGAACTCAATGAGGCGAAGGTATTTCATTTCATCTTTATCCATTTTTCGTAAAACAATTATATGTACTATACACGCTTTGCAACCATTTAAGCCAAAATCAATAATACAAAATGCAATGTTTCGTATTATTCTTTGATATTATGGGTAAACCCGCTTACTATTGACATGTTAATACATTTTCAAAATAATAATAATAATAATAATAATAATAATAATAACAAACAGGAGAAATAATCTTTACATATACGGTAGGATTTAATGACATTTAATGCGCATTAGTTAATCTCAGTTCCTTTCTGTTAGAACGTTTCTTTCTCCAGATAATTGCACTTACATTGAACAATTCACCCACAATAAACAGTATAATTTTTGCATCTAAAAGTGGAAATATTATGGGAAAAAAGTTTGTTGCGTAAAGTCAAAACTGTTCAAACGCGTGCGAAAAGGACAAGCATACAGTGTGCTGCAAGAAATATCAAACAGGAAGGGACGGAATAAAATGTCTTCCTCAAATAAGCCAAACGAACTCAATGTACATGTTATATTCAAGATTCTTGCAAAGACGTCCAAGGTGGAAATTGTAACAGCTAATCATCAGTTCCGTTCTTTCTGATATTTGAACACTAAAGGGAAATACAAGTAGTAAAATATTGTTTTAGATGACTGATATTTAGAGAAGAGTGAACTGGTGTAGCCTAAATAGAAACAGATTCTATATATTCATTAAAAAAACCTATAGTGTCACGTACGTTCTTTTCTCAACTTCTTGTTCTTTCTTGACCTTCACATCTTGAGTTATCGACTAGAATGCGCCATATTATTAGTTAATTATTCTTGCCTAATAAAATTTGAGGCTGAGGATCCGGTTATGGAGATTAACAGGTTCCGGAGACTAGCACCTGAGACACCTTTATCCAAATGGTAAATGATTTATACAGCTTTATACCTTCGTCAACGCATTGGAAAGAATAAAACATTGTGCTTTTGACTGCTGATGCTGCTTACCTGAAATTTGATCAGATGTGTTCAAGGTTAGTTTCGAAGCAGCACCTTAACATTTCAAGAAGTTTGCAGCTTCGAGGTCAATCCTACGGATCATACCTCGAGTGCAGTCCAAAAGCTGCCATTCGGACCACCTTAGCTTTTTCGAACCATGGACAGACGGAACGTGGGGATGGTACTGAACTATTTTTGATTCGCAAATTCTGTGTCAATCCTATATTCAATAAAATCGTAGAAATATGTTTCAAATAGATTAGGTTTTCTTTATTGCAAAGAAATTCCGGAGAGCAAAATATGTAAATTACTGCGCCATCATACATCTTATGCATGTCTTTTGTCTAGCAGAACAGCAAAAGTGGTCCGAATGTTTTGTTGTTTTTTCTTCCCCAAAACGATTAAAAGTGATTCTGTGGATCATTGATGATGCTATACATATTATGATAACGTTATGATAAAGCGCATGTTTGCCAGCTTTACTGCTCAGAATATGTTCTGCACGTTTACTGTATTTGAAGATTATTTTACAGCATCTTAAACAGAAATCTTTATCTTTAAACTTCCTCTTAATTATGGTAAGACGGAAACAGCACAATATAGTGTATCATATCATGGTGTTGACCAGTGTGGACAATTACTGGTTATCAAAAATAATCAACACAAAACATCAATAGGAACATTTGTCATCTGTTAAACGATCTTAAAAACCATCAACATCATCATCGGCAACACCATTATCTGTTTGTTCCGAAATTCCAAGAAATAACCTTTTGTTGACATTTTGGAAGGAGACCTTGAGCAACACTTATAAAATAAATGACATATCTCATATTAATCAAATATCGAAAAAATTGGCCACTCCACTGCAAAATATCGTAAGTTATATATTAAACGCAAAGTATTACAGGGTTAGCAGTTTGCATCAAAATTCGTTCGCTATATTCTTTGATCAGAGATCCTTTCTATATATATGTAGTTCTTTCTGGTTATGTTGCTCCTTTTCTCAGGTTCATGCGTCTTCGTTATTCTGGATAGTTATTCGTCGCTGTACCAAAATATAAGAAACACCAAAAACACAAAGATACACTCTTGTATCAAATGACAACTGATTCAAGCCCTTCCTATCTCATATCTCTGATTTCACCAGCTGTTAGTGATATTACACGATATGACTTAATGTTAACAATTTCCTATTAGTACAGACTAGAACAAGCCTTTACTACAACTCGTTTCTTCCTTCGAGAATGAAATACATTATCTATTGAGACTCGTCCAACAGACTCAATTAACAACTTCAAAAGCACATTTAATACTCATGACACTTATGTTCCCATATACTTTTATTTGGGTAGAAGGAAATTTCAAATTCTTCACGTCCAACATAGAACAAATTGAAGATCACTTAAACAACTTTTTTTAGTACAAAGAATATAATCGGATCGCCAATTGGTATATGTGGATCTGTAGAAAGTAGACAGCACTACTTCTTGTCTTGCATTTATTGCATTGAACTGTTTCAAGTCCTCATACATTCTCATGTAGTGATACAGAGTGTCCGTATGAAGTAAACATTCGTATATTCGATGCCGTTCATGAATTTACTAAAACTCCAAACATATTTACTTAAGAGCACATGTCACTATCACTCATGTACTTGTATGAGTTATGAACAGCTTCAAACAAAAAATTTCCTTTATATTTCCAAATCACTTGCCATCGCCTGCTCAACGACTCGCTCCTGTAGGAAACACTGTTCACGTTTAATCTTGCTGTTTCGTTTCTTTTCATTTATTTATTTATTTTTTGTGTCTCCCCTTCTTTTATCCATGTTTTTTCAACTTCTTTTACAATGTTTGACACATTTTAATTGACGGTTTCTCATTTTAACTGTTTTCTTTCTTGATCCTCGTCATCCACCTGCTCCCTCGATGCTCATCCTGCTGCTTTATAAAAATTAGCTAAAAGCTAATGTTTAACCAGGAAACTCTTCACTTGGACTATTAAAAAAGTAGCTTTTGTCATCATCCGTCATATATTTATATAAATTTAGAATTTTTATATCGTAAAAGGAGAAGAAAATTAAAAGTCATTGTTTTTTAATCCTTTACCTTCTATATTATTGTTTGTTTCTTTCCTTATCCTTTACCTACTATATTATACCTCTTGTAGTCTCCAATTACAAATTTATGAAATAAAATATGTTTAAAACGTAAATGTTTATGGTTATTATTGTTGCTGCACGCTTGTGTACGTGACTGTTTTCTTTCTTCCCCCGAGGAATACCTTGCTTATATATATAGAATATATGTATAGTATGTACGCTGTATCAATGATATACCACGAGATGTATAAATTTTTCATTAAAAGGAAACGAAGCTTGCTGAGTTTCCTTTTAATGAAAAATTTATACAAGTGGTATATCATTGATACAGCGTACATACAGTACATGTATTTTATTTATATCACATACAAATACATATATTTGCCCTTTGAACGGAGTTCAGATTTACTACAGGCAGCCATGTATTGACCTAGTGAACTCCTCACATCCCCAAGTGTGTCTGCTACAAAATGTAGTTCTCTGCCATAGTAGTTATTTACAATCACCTCTGCATATTGATAAGTTGATTGTTTTCTTTTCTTGGTTTCTATTTTTCTCCACATTGATTAAATCAGTATAATACACACTTATGATTTAAACATGAAAGATGGTTGTAATGATAAAAGTAGAGCAGTAGCAACACTTGGATAGCTACACCATTCAAATACCGGCGCATGGAAATTAATGTGGAATAGAAACTAAGCCAACTGACGAACTAACAAGAGGTAATTAAAATATGTTAATATATTTACAGTTGATCTAAGTTATTATTCTGCTTTAGCAACAGTACAACCGACCATAACCCTCTCTCTCTCTCTCTCTCTCTCTCTCTCTCTCTCTCTCTCTCTCTCTCTCTCTCTCTCTCTCATCATTTGGTCGATTTGATTTAACTTTTACCATCATTCATAAGTCCAGAGATATCGTGGGATGACAAAAAATAAAATCTTCTACATTCGTCAATTCATAGATTTTAGCCCGTATCTTGCTACTGTGGTCAAGAGAGAGAGAGAGAGAGAGAGGGGGGGGGGCCTTTGGATATTTTCATATTCAAATAATAATAATCGATTTTTTAGAATATTATGGTATGTTTAAGAAAAAACAAAAAAACATAACATTAAATATATCACAGTATGTGTACCACGTATCCGAGGAATTTACTGGTTTGCAACATTGTATCATTGATAAACACTGTCGATAAATCCCAGGGAAAGTGCACACGTATCGTTAGGACGAACCATATTC
>JAECUM010040275.1:0-21819 GCA_016617855.1 Megalonaias nervosa | reverse complement strand
GAGTGGGGAAATAAACATTCTTTTTTTCTTTTAAGCAGATTCACTATTATGTGCAATGATAATGGGTATAAGTGATACAGGACAAGTAAAAGTCCCATGTTATTTGCCCTGGCCAACTTAAATACAACTTAAATATGTTATACCCTGAAAGATATGCCATCTCCAGTATAGAATAATAGAACATAACAATTTAGCAGATGTCCTCATTTAATCAAAGTCATCAAATCACTAACAATGGGCATGCATATCCTGCAAAAGAATATTGAATGCGCTCATCAGTTCATTATTTGCTTGCATTCAATGTAGCAATTCCTGTGAATGCGATGATGAAAAACATTGGTGCAATGAAATGTTTCTTGCTGGGAATGATCATCTTGATGATTCATGTGTAACTTCGATCTATCTATTGAAGTTACATGCATGTAATTTTGATTCGATATAACTATACCTGGATATGTGATGAGCTGCGCAACTATTCTCTACCGTGTGGAACACTAAGTATGAAGTGTAACAAGCGCATATAATTCATTGAATTATGCAAATGTTGCATGTCAATGTCTTGTTTTCAATATCGTAACATGTGTGAAACATCACTGGTTTTGACCCAAGAATATCTTTACATACGTAAGAAATCATTTCGTTTTGACCCGACATTCAGGTAGAATAATGTTAGTACAACTCGACATGGATTTGTGGCTATTTTCAATACCAGTTTCGTATACATCCTTAACATGACCTTTTGGGATTTATTTACTTGTTTTGGTCATGGTTTCTCACGTTTGCATGCACAATTGTAGGGGAAAGATGCAGTCCAAACTCACGAAACAAACACCAAGTGAGTAAACGGGGATCTCTGTCATTCAGATTATGCTTTTATATTCTTCAATACATTTGCCATGCTTAGTGTTTGTTTTATTAAGGCACATTCTATCTAATAAATAAGTAAATTAATAGTCAGTTGATAACAATGATGGTCATAATAGGATCCAGGTGATGAAAACTTTCTGAGATTAAAACTGATTAATCATTAAGAGAATAAACAATAATACATCCTGACCAGTTGACTCACCGAACCAGCTACAACACGATCACTAATTATTCTTTGCCATGTGCAGTATATTTTGAACTAGATAGCAGAGCAAACATATAATACATAATGCGAAATACATATTTTATCTAAATCTGCCAAAACTACTTCAGTGAACTGAGAATAATGAAGAATCGTGCTGGAACTGCTTCAAACTATCTGTTGTGTCATGTGAGCGCATGTGTGCTTTGCAATCAAGGACTAGATTTCTCCCTGAGAATCTGAAGACAAGTCAATAGTAGAAACCATTATATACCGCTGCACAATAGGCTTCAAGATATATATCAGTATTTGCTAGCAAACATGTCAAATGCAGACCAAGCATTATAAAACTGATGTCAGTCAACGGATTCAAAAATGCAAGGACTCATACCAATGCCCCTTCTTCTGGTAGCATTTATAATTTGTCAGTCAGTCAAAGCAAACTTCAATTTCAATATTGTTAAATTACATGAAAATTTGACGAAATTAGAGAGTAAATTTAATGTTATTCGCCACATTCAGTTCGTTCATTGGCTTAGGTTTTAAATCTCCTAAATACTAGAATTTATTATTGCAGTATAGATGGGATTTATTGAAGTGTAAATTTAAGTCATGTCTTCCGTCTCTAAATAAATGCTGATAAACTTTATAATTCAAATTTCAAGATGTTCTTATATAAATGCCCCTTTCCATGCAGTGATAAGCAGTTTGTTTCCGTTCGTTATTACATTAACGGCTTACCTAGAGAGGGTTTTTTCCCTAACTTTACGGACAAAGTTCTCTTCAAATAAGGTTCAAGTTCGAAAGTTCAAACTTAAAGAGCATATAAAGAAACAGGAGTAATAATTCTGAAAATATAAACGAGTATTCATGCATGTATACAACCACGTATACTAGATTACATTTAGTTAGATATTTCAATCAATTATTTTTTGTACAATCTAGATTTTCAATATTTTCATCTGAAAGTACATAATGTAAGAACGCACGAAGCCAACCTTACCGTCACATGCAGACATTGTTGTTTAAAACTTTCTTACAGATTTACATTATGTCTTCAGACTTACTTATATATATTTGTTTGTGTGTTATATGATTTTGTCAAAATTAAAGCCAATCATTAATTTTGCACCAGGTGCAATGTTTACGCTAATATCTACCAAGGTAATTACACTTTTTATGACTTTATTGCCTTTATCATTATTATTATTATTATTATTCGTAGTAGTAGTAGTAGTAGTTGTTGTTGTTGTTGTGGGGCTTAACGCCATTTTTCAGCACACGATCGGCTATACATGGCGGCCAGTATTAATGGTGGAGGAAGAAACCGGGAAATCCGCGGAAAGAACCACCGACCCACGAGAAGCTACTGGCAAGCTTTCTCACATATCCACATTCGCCGAATCTCAGACTCGAACCCACGCAGACAGAGGTGAGATGGCAGTGATCCGTAACGAAGAGCGCTTTAGACCACTCGGCCACTCGGAGCCCCAGTAGTAGTAGTAGTAGTAGCATTGTTATTGAGAAATACAAAGAAAATATGTACCCACTTTTGTATATAAAAATCCAACTTTAGAAAAATTTATTTTATACAAAATGATGCTAGTAAAATTCTAATGCCTAACTGAGCAATGTTTACTATAAAAGCCTTAGAGATTAGAGCAACCGTTTTATCAACGACCTCTGCTGGACAAAACTCTAGATCAATATCACAAAACTTGCACCATGCAGGTTTTAGGGTTCCCCTTCAATCCGTGTGTGTGACTACTGTGTAATATATACTTGCATCTCACCCAATACGAAAAATGCAGTAATGATTACTTTCATGTATATTTGTATATCACTTCCAAATGATCCGATGTTCTTTTGCTATGCACTATTACATCTTTTTATACCGCATGATATATGGATATGTATCATGGGCCAGTGGCCTCTATTATAAATAAACGCTATTATTATTATTATTATTATTATTATTATTATCATTATTATTATTATTATTATTATTATTATTATTTTCCATTATCTCGACACATAATTACTTTAACATTGTTCGTTCAAAACCTCCTTGCACAAGTCTACCGGGATATACGTTCTGGCATCGATCTCTCACCACGCTTACTCTCGTCCTTCGTTTTTGCCTTAGAATTAGCACAAAACATACTGTCTTGTTCTTTATGTGATAGACACAAGTCTATTATTCCTGTCGGTCTTTACTGCGCAGGTTTCCGTCACCAATAATGACGCAAAACCGACACCGAATTCGACCGTTTGAGGAAAATAAAATCCTACAATGCTTACCATTTGAAGAGCGGCAATTGTCACTAGAACATTCTGTTCAAAATAATATTAATTTTGGACACACGGGATTCCCACCCACCCCATCCCCGTGGATCATGACTCGCGATATGTCGTCCTACTCTGCGCATAGCGTTGAAAGGATGTAATGTTTATGCATCGGGCTATGAAAATGAAATGCATAACATTGGACTCTGTCAGCATTTCAACCCTGTAACTAGGTCTGGTTTATAGAAGGTTTTACAAAATTCAATGTAACAATGCCAATAAATGGAAAGAGATATTAAGCAAACTAACCCGATCTTGCGTAGACATTAGTAAATGTAAGGTGTTTGCAACGTTTCGTTTATGGTAAACAAATTGCAAAAAAAAAAAAAACAGTTAGCGACAGCAATGCCTACTTTTACTTGATCTAATCACGTGTGCTTCTGTATGATAAGGGATTAGCACTTTTCGCTCTGGTGTGTATTTGTTGTTATCGTATATTGACTTGTTTGTCTCGATTTCTGTTGAGGAGAATCCGGAGTATCCGTGCATTATTATATGTTTAGTTTTTCTCCTTTAACTTTGCATTGTCAGAATCGTCCTGTAGTATACGATATTGCACCCACGTTCACTTCATATTGCACTCACCTGTGCCCAATAGTCTATTAGTAACTACTTTTAACAAATCATACACTCACGTAGTAAACGCATTATGTTTTGGGTGATTAAATTTCTTTCTGAATGAACTAAAGCAGATGTTTTGTGGTCTGCCACATACCAGCTGCTTTACAACATTCCGCGTTAATATTTTTGATACAATGTTTCGGATTTAGGCTAGAGATAGACGCCAGACAGGTCTGGGTCCCTACAAATAATATGCAAGTGACAAGGCATAAACTGTCTTCGTTAGATGGTAAAAAAATTCTTACAGTTTTACATCCTGAAATGCCTCAAAATGTACGTTTTTTAGTTCTGCAAATCCGAATTACACGAGCCATCATGGGTTCTCAAGCATGATTTCACATTTCGAAATTGTACTGTAACTTAGACTATATTCCAAGTGCAATTAGATCCTCCTTACTGCACTCAAAATGAAACTGTTGTTGTATGGTTTTAACGCCATTTTTCAGCACAAGATAGGCTATACATGGCGGCCAGTATTATAGATGGAGGAAGAACCCGGGTAAACCTCGGAAAGAACCACCGACCCACAAGAAGATACTGGCAAGTTTACTCACAAACCCACATTGGCCGAATCCGAGACTCGAACCCATGCAGACAGCGGTGAGATGGCAGTGATCCGTAACGGCGAGCGCTTTAGACCACTCGGCCACTCGGGGCTCCCAAAATGAATAAACGTTATATTCCATAGCGTCTTTTCGGTAATTGCAAAAATTGAAAGATTTCAAATTTTTCCCACATTATGATTTCAAACATTAATTGACACAAACACACTTATAGATGTCAACACGTTGCTCCCTCGCTGCTGAAATCAAATATGCTTTATGTAGAGTTGACACAGATAAATCCAATCATTATCAGAAATTTAGCACAATCGACAAAAGTACCAAAATCTATTCATTCCAGACCAAATGGAAAAGTTGTTGCAATGAGCATTCATTCACAATATGAATCTAAATTTCAATTTTAAATAGACCAAAACGTCATTTTCTTTAGAACGTTATGTCTAGCACGCGACTAAGTTCAAATTTATCTGGGCGGAGTTAATAACGCTTTTGTTGTATACTGATGCATCTGCGTTGTGATTTTAGTTTGGAATACGGCATAAATTGAGTTCTTTTATTTTTTGTAGTGTACTTTTGTTTATATCATTAAGCCTCAAGTAGAATAAGAAAATGAGCATATATTAAAAAGGTTACTGCATTTGTATGGGAAAATATGAACTCGTTTTGTCGGATGGATATACAACACTCCCAACGTCGTGCAGTATAAACATCCGAAAAACTTTTTCATATATTCCCATACAAATGCAGTAACCTCTAATTATATGACAGTAAGTCAATGCGGGTGACATGCGATTGTGTCAGTTTCGTTAGCATGACTATACCGACGACAGAGGGTATTGTGATTGGTTCGTGCAGGCAAGACGGTAAGCACTGCATCCTGCCAAACCGGATTGCAGTCTCTGTAGGGAACGAATTGGAACACCTTCGACCCTGTCAGATAATACTCTTACTCCGTATATAGTGTCAATTCATATTATCACGCATCCTCCTATATGATCCAGAAACAGCACTTTCTGCCCTGGTTATATATATACTTATACTTATATATATATATATATATATATATATATATATATATATATATATATATATATATATATATATATATTGATTTATTCACATTTATGAATCATCGAAAGAAATCGTTAATATTAGTTGTGTAAAAATTGCATTGGTACATGATATGTAGCAATGATTTAGTATTTTTTTCAAAGGTTTTTTGTGAGGTTGTAATTCAAGTAATGTAAGTCAAGTCGAGCACGCTTTGAAATAGCAGAGATATTTGACCTCTTTTGCACGAATAAAATTTATTTTATTACAGGGACACTGGTATCGGGTTTTGCATCCAACACTTAAATGTAACGGGATTTACTTTATTTCAAATTAAATAACAAACAATGACTTAATGCTGATACTTAAATCTAATCCTTATGATGATATATTAACGTGAAAGTGTTTATTGAAATCATGTTTTAAATATTTATTGCGTAGCTGCATAAGATGTAATAATGGTTTTGAATTTTGCAACAACTGCGGTATAGGGTGTCATTCCAGTAAATATTATGACATCGTCTCACTGGAAGCATGCTAAGATATTCTGGGTATGTCCTTTATCTATCGTGTCACGATGTACCTTATTATTTACCCTAATATGATTAATAATGAATTAACCTCATTTGCATTAGCAGAGAACGTGTATTTGTCGATACTTTAAAAATGAAATTGGAATAATCAATAATATCATTAAATAATTAGCACCAAGGCAATTTACAATGAATCTCTTCCTTAGACACGTTTACCTCATTAAAATCTAAATCATTACACCCAGCAAGCACATGAACAATAACCTGATGCAACGCACATTCGACCGAAATTTGGTTTTCAATTTATAAAATTTTTAGTGATTTTGTTTGGTATATGGGCACCTTGTCGTCTCTTATAGTATTGGTTACTGCGATGAATAAATGTTTGATAGAAAAATTAATTTGTCCTCAATTCTACATGGATCACAAGGAAAACTGCAGATTTGGCGTCTGTACGTGTATGTACATGTCTTACCTCTAGCTTACTAATATATAATTAATCGCTTACCTATTGATTTGACATAAGTGATATATTGTGTCTGCTGGGCAGCTAGTAAACAGCATAAAAATGTTCTTTATGAAGTAACTTTTGAACCACGCTCTGAACGAATATATGAATAGATTATGGCATAACAGTCAATATGAATGCATAAGTGACATTGTAGAAGATGGTGATTGTCATATAATGATTACTGATCTGGTTCAGTTGGCATGCTTATTGAGCAAGGTTGGTATATGACCTGTTGTCCGTCATTCGTCGTTAGTTGGTTCCTTAACAAAAGGTCGCTATTGTTAAACTGTTTGGATGATTTCCATTACGCTTTACACACACACGTATATTTACCCCACGGTCTAATTGCTTTAAGATGAAAATGGTCCATCTTCAACATCCATACTGACTGCCACAACTGTCATTTTGGAAATCTTGTTATTGCTGCTTCTCCTGAAAGGTACGTCATATAGTCATGGGGTTTTGACGATAAGACTTCTTATGATATCTAGATGGATCTAAATAGAATCCTGTCGTTGCGACATCCGATATGGATGTCACAACAGCCATCTTTAATCTTAGCATCGGCATTCCTCCTGAATGGATTATCATATCAATATGCTTTTTCAGGAAACAAGTTTTACAACGTTTAGTTGGTCCAAAAATTAAAACGGTGCCAAGCTTCAAAATCGTATAATCTTCTTGATCATGTCAACATTCCGTTGATGCCTGGTTGGTTCTAAAATGCAAATTGTGCCGCTCTGACATCTAATTTTGTCAACATAACAGCCATTTTCAAAATGTTGTTATCGCTACTCCTCAATGGAAAGCCATATCAGCTTGGGCTTTTCACCAGAAGAAGTTTATGATGTCTAGTTCGACCAGAATAAAAATGCGTCGATCTGAAATTTAATAGGCCACTATTTTGAAAATCTTTTTTTACTACTCCATAATTAATGGTCATATTGACATATGAATGTTGCAGAAAAGCTTCTTATATATCAAGCTGGTTTTATATGGTAATGGAACCAATTTTATATTAAATATGGCTGTCATGACGTCCATCCTGATAATCTTGTTATTTCTACTCCATCTTAGTCATAATATTATGAGAATTTAGCATCTATGGGGAGTCCCCAGTCCATAAGCTCTGACCATGTTTCTTGTCGGTGAATACTACATAATATTATAAATACCTGTATCTGTTATGTAATTTTCATATTGTATCTTGTTTGGAGAATGTGATCGGCTAGTATTTTTCTCACGTGCAATGTTCCGTTCTAAGCGGTGTTTTGTTCGCGTTGCATTTACCTCGGGATATAGATAGTTTCGATTTGCGTTATAGAGTGTCTTAAGTTTTGTACAACATTTTTGTTTCTATATTTCTTTGTGATGTGATTGATGTAAAAAATATATATTAAATTTTGCAAATGTTACGATGCTTTTCATTGAATATTGTTATTTTCTTGAATGAACTCCGCAGTGAGGTTAAGACTTTCCGCAGCAGTTTTCTGCAAAATTCTAAAGGAATTCCACAGTGTTGATAGATATATCATCAAAAAGCCTAGCGCAATTAGCAGGATGGTCCAACATATTCCTTAGGGATTCATCCAGATTGTTCAGTCAAAAATCGAGATTTTAGGTAAATTTATTGAATATATTAGCACTTCAAATTGTAATAAATAAAACCGATTTGACGAGAATCTATATCAGCAAAGTAGTAGTAGTTATTTTCATGTTGTTCAGTTACATAATAAAAAATTTGCTGGATATGTAATTTCTTAAGTAAAATCTTTACATGTAAATTATTTTCTTACCATTATAAAGAGGCAACCTTGATTTTCATATATAGCAAGGGTAGATATAAAGTTGAAGTGCCCAAGAAAAAGATTTATTGAGTTCTTTCTAATTCCAATATTCTATTCAAGTCAACCGATGTAAGAGATAGTTTAGTTATCCACCAAAGTTTATTTCTTTTCTTTACTGTCATTTTGTGACAGAATATTCAAATAAGGTGTTAGTTTAAATTATTTTAATTATCCAATGATTGTTAAGTTACATATTAACATATGTTATTGTTGAGTACGATTAAATTACTTTTAGACCTATAACTGCAAGTCCACACACGCACTTGTAAGCAATACAAATACAGCTAATTAAATACATCCACAATTTTGACAGACACATATTCAGATTGTACCCATGGCCCCCAAAATATTGACATGGAGTTTTCATGAAAAGCTATTTAATGATGTATACTTTCTCTTCAAAGAAAATGGTTCCTCTCTTACATTTAATATAGCGGCCAAAGAGACTAAATTTTCAAAGTCTTTCCACCCATGTATATGAGAGTTAGTTTCAGTTGAAAAAGGAGAAATGGTCTTATTTACATTCCTTGGAACTTCTTTTGGGAAACTAAATCTTCATTCCCTACGAGGTCCTGTTGATGAGAAACAAACGTGATTCCTACAATTGCGTGTCCTTGAAGAGTTCTTGCATACATGCACTGCCTGTGTTACATAACCTAGCAACCAAACAGTGTCAAATTTAAAAAAACACAGTAAATAACCGAAAGTTTCAAAATGGTTTATTGAATCTAAAGAGATATGCAATAGTGCATTTATATTGCCACCCCAGCTCCATATTGCAGTGAATGTACTCCAGTATCGAACTGGAGTGGTGAAATACATCCACAGTTGCATATATTGTAAGACACGTGTATGGTGCATATTTTCGATTAATACCCTTACTAAGGTTTCTAGATCAGTTAAAATAATCTATAGTTGAAACAGACGTTAATTTTCTATCTTCTTGCAAAGCTCCATAGTCTCCTCCAGCATTCATCAAAGAGTCTCTGATTATCGTATTGTGTCGCTGAACCTTAGGTTTATTTATTTCGTACCCACTAGTGCTGGTCTGTTAGATATTTCCTAAGACTTCCCTTTAAAGCAAATGCTTCTGTTGGTTTCTCTATAACATTATCGGTTCTTTTTATTTCAATAAACTATATTTTTTGTAAGATAAAGGTCACATACGTACACCAAGAGCTGATATCATTTTATGTACAGAGAACTATGACACATAGATTAATGTGTCTGAAATTGACGCCACCTTGCAATGCACGACCAAACGCGGACCTCTCTATTACAAAGAAAACGTTAATTTCTGCACATCTTGAAAGGAATTTTAAATTATTTTATCACAGTTATATACCTTAACCATTCGAAACAGCTAAAATCACAATGCCATTCTGTCGGTTCCAGGAGAGCTACACACTTTGAATGATAGTTGCATTAAATTTTATAAGGCAAATGTCACACCTCAGCTTTATGAAAAAAGCAAGCTGACAAATAAGTCATGTTTAGACAACAAAACAAGTTCGAAAGAATGAAGCTACGCTGTCAGATTCAAATATTTATCACATTATCGGTAAATGCATTGTAACAACTGTAATAGACTGTCCAAAATATAAATAACATGATTTGCTCTGTAAACCGGTACACTAATTCATATACTTGTTACTTATAAATTGTGCACACTTTTGAGTTTGGGGAACAATAAGAGTATAAGCATGTGCCATGTTTTAGCAACGTTTCCTATACGTTATTTCATATGTCACTAAGTCACAAACGTACAGAAACCTAATTAAGATGTTGTTCTAGTTGTGTCGTAGTATATTGCATATTTGCTACATTTTGCACCAACATGAAGAAATATGTCAATAAAGAAACAATAATGTTTCAGTGCCGATATGTTTCTGGAATCCTCAAGATAAGTGAAGGTCAGTTTTACCTATATTTCACCGTTTTAGTCGTTTTGGTTACGTTGTTGTGTTGATGTTATGATCACGTAGGCTTAGGCTTGGTATGTGCAAGCTGTGCTACCTACATTCATGAGTCTTTATGAAGGAAAGTATCTACATAAATGCTTCACTAATAATGCAGAAGAAGCTCTCTTGGACCTATATTTCCGGCTATTGTTGCTTTTAAGAGAAATGTGTTTAAAGTTAATTGTGTGTGCATTGTTTATTGCAGAGTTATGAAGCTTGATAACTGGATGTATATCTGTCTGTATAACACCTGCAACCAAAGGTCACCGTGACCTTCATCTATGCTTTACTAACATATTTTTTTCTGTTTAGCTCATGATGACAGAGCGCAAAATACATACTGCCCTTCACAGAAGTACTTTTATAACAGTGCAGTTTAAAGTAGAAATAAATATGTTGATTCAATGGCATAATTTCAATATTAATGACGAGATATTTATATCAGTATCGGTTACTTTCATTGCGTAAAATGTGTATTGTGCGCGTGAAAGAGTACATATTAGAAGAATGTGATGCTTGCATGTTAGATACAGTGGCTAATCAACACAATTACTGAGCATGACTGCTAATAATAGTGGTCATACAGTCACTCCAGACGTATGTATAGTCTGACACTTCTACTTTCTAGGGTGGAAAATAATGTTCAGAATTGTCTTATGACATGTGTGCCCTGTCAAAATGGCCAACAGTTTGTAGGTTACAATGGCAGTTTGGCAGCAACTTGTTTTCTGTTTGAGAGCTGGAGAATACGAAAAGCTTAGCAGATGTGAGCTGTGATGTTGGCAATTACATTCTGGTTGTCAAAGAAATCTTATCAATCAATTTATAAAACAATAGATCATATCTTTGATGTTGCCAAGTCGTTTGACCTCGGCAACACCTGATCGCTGTTGATTTTACGTAGCAATGAGGGTCATCTGAGGTCATCGTAAACGGACAAAAGTAAGACGTGTCATACATGCATTTATCAGACGCATCCGGCATCGAAAAGAATGATAACGAAGTCTCTGCAAAATCTTTATATGTTTGCTTTAAATATATCATACGGCTGCTGTGTTATTTAGACTTTTATTAATTGGTTTAATTCGATGTTGTATGGCAGAGGAACCCATGCTGGTTATTTCGTGACGACATAACAGGGGTAAATACCTTGCTGAAGGATACACTACGGTGGCCAGTCCAGGATGACCTAATCGAAGGGTTTGAACACGCACGTTTTCAGTCTTAAGTCTAAGATGCTTAACACTTAGTAAAGGGGACTCTGCTAGAATTATATACCTGTGTTATATTTTCCAATATTATATGCAATTGATGTATCAGAATGATATAACTAACGTCGACACGATGACATATAATTTTAATGGGTAATAACCGAGGCATCCAAATGTAATATGAAGACAATTCACCTTTGTGTGATTCTTATTCAGTAACGTGGATATTTTTTTTTATTTTCTTATTTATTTTTTTTGTTGTTGTTGTGTTTTGTTTTTTTGTTTTTTTTTTTTTTGGTTTTGCTCATTGTGGAGCAATTGGCAAAGGATAAACCAAACCTAAAACCAACATTGTGTATGAACATATAGACACAACTATTTGACAATTAAAAATATTCAAAACATTATATAGAAGCTTCAAGGTTTAATCGTGCTATAGCAACCCATATCCACTTCAGATAAATATAGAGAAAACTATTGGTCTACTTGTGTTACAGATAAGTTTGCTTTAAAGATGAACATCACTTCCATTAACTGTATCACTTTAAACCTTTGTCAGTGAGAAAGAATGAATTTAAATACTGTTAAAAACGTTCACTTCGTATTATATAATAGTATACAGTAACTGCAACATGTGCAAGGATTTTACCTTCAACTATCCTCTGGACTTTGTGGCAGTCACATTGTTATCTAAGTATTTGTTATTGTAATTGAGTGTTTGATTTATTGATTGACTGATCGTCCTGCAATTAGAATATAATGTGACATAACATGTTTAAAGCATCACTCTTGAGATCATACCAGGGAGCTCCATTTGAGTGTTTATGGTAGGAAACTAGCCTGATTCATTTGTTGACCAAAACGAGTAATGTCCTTATTGTATAATACGTCCATATCTCTCTCTCTCTCTCTCTCTCTCTCTTGCAAATTAAATGTCGAAAATTATAACGGATCATTGTGTTTCACAAACTATGTATTTCGTAGTGTTTCTGATCTTTTAAAGCTGCCTAAGCTGAATAAATCGATCCTGCATACAGCATTGTTTCTACTGATTTGTAGTGTAGAGGTCTCAATACGAAGAATACAAGAGTAGAAAAGCGAAAAAAATAATATTTTATTAAGCATGGATCATTTAATCTAACTCTTGTGCTCATCTATGCCTACATTTCTGAGGGCAGGTGTAACACCTTTTATGAACTCTTTTTCCAGATGTGAAGTACAGAGAAAATACTGATCTGTGATAATGAATGCATGAATACAAGGCCAGATAAAACTTAATCTAATGTAGCAGTTCCTCCAGTTTCCCAGTGGATGGGGATAATTATCTTACTTGCAAACGGTTTACCCTTGAACATTGCTGTGACGCTTTTAATGGGAAAGACACACATTAATGTTACACTACTATCACAGCCTACTTCCCAGGTCTTAAGCACGCTGAAGAGGTGTTTTGTATCATTGTCTATTGTGGAAACGTGAAGAGTGTTTTAACGGTTTCCTGATCTCCAGGTCTCATTCTGTGTAAAACTAACTCACAAAGACATCACTGAGGGTCGGTGTAACACTCACTATGAACTGATTTTTGAATGTAATGTAAACAGGCAATACTGATGTATGATAGTGCATGTGCGTATACAAGGCCAGATAAAAGTGAATCAAATGGAGCTGTTGCCCTAGGTTCCCAGTGGATGGGGATAATTATGCATACTTGCAACCGGCTTATCTGTGTACATTGTTGTGACACTTATAATAGGAAAGACACTTTACCTTTACACTGCTATCACAGCCTATGTCTCAGGTCCCTTAAATTATATATTTGACAATTCAAAGCACGCTGTAGAGGTGTTTTGTATCGCTGTGTATTGTTGTACAGGACACTTGAAGAATGTTTTAAACGGTTTTTCCTGATCCCCATTCTGTGTATAACTAACTTAAAAAGACATTATGAAAAGGAATGTCCTTAACAACATAGGCTGTTCTTGTAGAACAGCATAAGCATTTGGCTATTACTAAAATCATTTTTAAACTGGAAGGCAAGGAAAGTGCTAGCAGAGAGGCTAGTGATTGATGTTTTTATAATGTGTGTAATAGTTTAAATGAGACCTACATCACGACAGAGGTATCAAAGCAATAAGTAATTGAGAAAGTCATATACTACAAAAGCACATTGAATGCACACACCAGTTCATGATTTTCTTGCATATATTGTCACAGGTCTTACAATTCCGATGATGAAAGACGTATTGCTGCAATGAAATGTTTCTTCATGGGGCTGCTTGTCTTAATTATACATGTGTGACAGCTCTGTATCTATCTACCTGTCTGAATATTGACGTTATATGCACATAATTTGAATTCGATGTCACAACAATAGGATACTCGATAAGTTGCGCAAAGATACTCAGCTGTTTTTGAACACTAAATATGATGTAAAATAGGCAGATATAATTTATTGAATAATGCGAATGTTACATATAAAAGGCATCTATCTGTGAAAATATTACTGCACGTTTACCGTACATTTAGGTACAAAAACTTTCGTGTAGCTTTAAAAGAAGTTTGTGCGTACACTCAATAGCAGTTTCATGTAAGTCATTCGAAAGACGTATCAAGAATCTACTCAAAGCAGCTCGTCACAAAATAACCTATTTGTGTAGCAGTGCCGTAAAAAAATCAGTTCATACGAATCAAAAACAAAGATGATTTACTTATATTGATAGAGACAGAACTTGAACTATATTTAAAATACACATACAAGAGTATGATAAGCTAAACAGGGTAAAATAATTCAGATTTTATTGTACTAAACCAAGAATGAAATTTATGTAATATATATGTATAATTTCGTGCTGACCTAAATCATTGAACGTACAAGGTCTTTAAAATCCACGCAGCACACAGATATAGCCTTGACGTACTGTCCAATTCTCATTTTATGATACATAGCTAAGTACTTTACTATATGGCAGGCTATTAATGAACAAAATAATAACCACACGCTTCTAGGAGAATTCTTCGTCAGTGAAACATGCTAAAATCACTATCAAAAATTGAAAATGCTATTTTTTATTCATGCAGCAATCACGCAACTGCCACTGAAGCAATTTTTGCACTGATGTACTGTATTAACTCCGTTGCTTTTTACGTACTTGATGTGCCGGTATTCTGAAATAAAATTATTATTATTATTATTATTATTATTATTATTATTATTATTATGTACAATTCTATCAAGATAGCCAGCATGAAGATAAGATGAACTGATATATCCTGTAAATTAAGTCACACAGTAATTCTCATTCAAATAAATCTTCCAATGCAATGAAACACTAGAAGATTGAAATCTTTAGAGACAAATGAACAAACAACGAATTGGACTTTTCTTTCGACCCAACTTAAAGTCCACATGTACGAAATCGTTTAACAAGCTTTTGATAGTGTTGTCGAATCCTTATACAACTTGAATTAATACATGTAGAAAGATGATATAACAGAGATGAACTGACAAATGAAATTATCTTCAGGATGTGTAACCACTTATTATCACCATCAGTATACATTTGCAGTTCTTCCCTACAAGGAAACAAATATGTTAATTATATTACTAATAACATTTATATTATTATTCTTATTGTTATCATTATTGTTGTAATTATTAACCAATGATTTTAAAATTTATAGTTGCATTTCTGAAGTAAATATTATTGTAAGATACCGCGGTATTACTAATGTAATCCTACAGTATATGATAGAAACGACATTTGCGTGACAATACTTTAATCCATATTATAGTATGATATACCATATAGAGAGGACCTCAAATAGATAACTATTTAATAGTGAATTTATGAAACGAGTTGAATAATGTTCATCTTTTGCGAGACTTGGCGAACAAAAGCTGGACATTATTTAAAGAGTTTTATAAATTTAATATTAGATCATTACCCATTTGAGATTCTTTTATCACAGTTTTATTTTAGTAGAAATTATTTAGATAGAAAGAAGAACGAACAAGTTCGTTCATTCTGACAGACGCTGTACCTTTTATTGGTTGTGCGTAAAAATTAGTCCCAAACAAAGTTGAAATAGTAAAAGTATATTATACATTTTTGATAACTATAAATCAAAGAATAAGCGTCCATCCAAATAAACAGAACATTTTACAAAAGACAAAACATTTGTCACCACAAAATGTTCAATGGGTGTGATGTCACATAGTTTGATACGGCGCACAGTACCGGTTTGAGTTGGCCTACACAACACAGTGACAGCGTTTACGTTTAAATCCCACATCACAACTAAACATTACATTGTTGAGATATTTTTATGAAAAGAAGATTACCGGATGCATAAATATACATATTTATTGTAATGTATTTGTGACCGGACATTTGCAGTATTTAATTTGGAACATTTGACTGTACAGAAGATGTACACAAATCTCTTTTTGAGTCGGACCTGCATCACATATTTACCGCGGAAATATGCTCTGGTTGGATACAGTTTTCTCAGTTGGGGAGACTGGTTTATGTCAATTCTTCTGTGAACAAAGGTCCGTTTATTTACTTCAGTAATTTCACATGTAAATGCTTGTATATAGGGTGGATTCCATGCTACAGATATACCGCCCATCAGTTTCCACCCCCACCCTCGTTATAATTTAAGCAATACCAGTGATTTTACTTTTTTTTGTTCTTGTCTTGGGGTTTTTGCCATTTTTCATGTTATGATATTTTATATATGATATAAAATACCCCTGTACGGATAAATTGGCAATATTGAACAGACGAGACCATTTTTCCCAATTCCATTTCGCGAGTATAATCAAAAAATGGTGGACAAAAATGTTCAATGAAAACACAAAATTCTAGAAGACGGGGTTAAAAAGTTTTCCCACGATCGCAGCCTTTCAGTAAAGAGAATACTGCACAATAATTTCATGGGCTTATTTGGACCAATCAGAATTACGTAAAGTAATATGTTCGCATGTATAATACTAAAATTATGAAACTGTACACACGGTATGCAAAGTGTACCGACTTTGTGATAATGTATTTCACTATATTATCTGTATGATATCAAGTTAAGATTGTTCCAATACAATAACCTCTGTACTATCCTCTATTCTGTCTATTTAAGAAGTTGAATTTGCCTAACCCGTCAGTAACAACACAGACAAAATCATACGAGATTTTGATGATAGAGCTCTGCTCTGTTAATAAATGTGCACTCACTTCTTTTAACAGTTTCGAATAGTTATTATGATCAGCAATTGGGCCTACCTTGCACTCCTATTAAATGAAAATCGAAAGTACTATGTTCATGTTATTACCTATAAACTATACAAGTGTTTTATAGGTATAACTACAGCAAATGAAGGCAAATCTTACGTGTAATTTAATCCTATGAAAATTCTTAGTATTTCTAACTATAATGCCGATACTAATGGCTTTGCTGTAGTATATATTTCCGACGTTGGGAGCATAGCCTGTTTTAGGTTTAAGGTTATCTCAATATGAAGTCTGCGTCTTCGTTATTACATTTAGTTCGTTTTACATACAGTCGCTTGTCCACAAAGTTTCATTCCTTACGTGATAACTTTTATTTTCGATCAGCACTCATCTCTTCGAAAAACAATAATATTTCCTTCAAGCACACTATGGTATGAGAAATAATTGGACAGGTCTCCACTGATTAAGGTAATAGAATTAGTTATATATCATTCTTAGTTTATCAATGGTAATAGACAGAGGGAACATTGACTCCACCAAGTGGAATAAAAAAAGTACCTAATGTACACTGTCTCGGGGCTGTTATCAGCACTACTGGAAGCCTCCTTCTGAGTAATGCTACCACTCACCCAGTGTAAACCTTTCTCTTCCCCTGTTGTCTAATGTACAATGTTGTAATATGCATTGGATTCGTCGAGGTTTGCCCCGTATAGTAACTCCTTATGGCGTCCTACGTATTTATAATAATAACCCGTTTTGTGTTTATATATATATATATATATATATATATATATATATATATATATATATATATATATATATATATATATATATATATATATATATAACAGGGGTTATTATTATAAATGTGTATATGTTCTCTCTGAAAACACATTACATAAAATACGCTTTAGAAAGTTTTCTTTTAACATTCTGGAAACAACAGAGTTTGCACACAAAAAATTGCCTTGAATCCATTATCAGATGCAAGCAAATGAAATCAACATTTTTTAATACACACTTCTTATAATTGCAAATTATCATCCAGTACAAATTATAACATATTGTATTAAGCAATAACATTTTGACTAATCGATGAGCAGTTTACAGATCTACTTTCCATTATTACAATTGTTGAAATCTGTATGATTTGGTGACTTGCGTGGCTAACCACGAAAGCCACTAAACAATATCAAGGTAGTTCTCTTCTATGTTTAGATAACACAATTACAGAACAAAATTATGACGGAAGGATTACATAAAGTATTCATGATCAATTAACGCAAGTTAGCTTTGTTGCAATCTATTCCCTTTTAATCTAACATGTCTCTTTATTTCTACATGATTGCGTACCCGATTGACCGTGATCTATCGCAGTGTAAGCAGATTCTGCTCCTCCCGTGTGATGTTTGAGTTTCTGGGAAAGAAATATCATATTAACCATAACTATGTATTGTATCTACTCCATTACCAGATTACGGTATTGCTTCCATATTCATACCTCACTCGATATATGTCAGGGTAACAGATTTTAGCGCATTTAATTATTCGTTTTGATATATGATAAGGTTTTGTGTGCACTGTTGTTGATTTCCATCCCGTTTCTACTGTTGAATATATTGCTGTTTCAAAATATGCTGGCAAGATACCAATATTGGCAGAGAAAAGTGAAATGGTCTTTTATTTCTAAGACTTTGATCGAGTTTTATGAAAAAAATAAAAATAGATACTTTTACATGGATGCAAAAAATATACCGAAAATATATCCAGTCTCATTCAGTATCATAGCGGCACCAGGATCTTAGTTCGACGGTTGTTTGTTTCGTCGTTTCATTATTTTTTAAGTACAATGTGCACTATGCTAGGATACTATTTGTTTAACATGAGTTTGTTTTAAATGTTTGTATGGACTGTAATAAATCTAATCTCTTCATAATTTATAAGCCATTTGACAGTTGTTCCGTTGCTAAGTTCACTTTTGTTTAGGTAGAGCAGAATGTATACTGTGGAAAAAATTATTTGGCATCTTATTTTATTTGCTAATGTAATATTCATTTTGCTATCAAGATATTTAACATAAAAAGTTTTCGAAAAGAATCAATTTGTCAGTTAAGACATTTATGCATACCTTATGCCACCCAAACGTTTGTTTTCCTCCTTTACCGTAAGCAATCTAAATTTACTCTATTCCATAAACGAAACAAGCGTGTCGTGGCCTCTTCTAAAATTGAGACAATGATGCGGATTTCAAAATCTTTATTGTAACTATTTTCCAACACAGCCTCATGTCGTGTATATTGACCATAGTGGAAACGAAGTCGAAATACGTTATTTCTAGATCTTATATGCTATTAGTTTTAGTACAGGTGCTTAACGTAGATCGCTTTGATAATTGTGTGCAATGATACTGCATTCTGAGTTTCAACAGCGTCTCCTATAACAGGTACATATTTGCCCTTCTTTACGACACAAAGACAATTTTGAACACTCGTTCCATTAAACTAAAATTATATCAATAGCGAATTGAGATAGAAAGTTTTAAACGTATAAACTAGTGTCATATTATGTTAATGTGTACGCAGAGCTAACTATCAGACCTAGAACCGAAATGTTTCTTTCCAGCCAATAACGCAACTTTAAATCACATTTACGTTGGTCAAAAATTTACATAGCTGTAGTGGTTGTTTATCAGTTTGTTGCATAACTTATGTCTCCATTTCCCAATGTATATCAAGATCATAAATAAGAACACAAAAATACAATCATAAACGCCATAGGGAATTGAGTAACTCATTTGTTTGGTCACCTTGTCAAACCACAATAAAGAACATTCCAAAGTAAAGTGGACTTCATTTAAATTCGTCTTTAGAGCCTTTTACTTCTCTTTATATTTCCTTTAGCAAAGACATAAGCTCCTGTCTCAACTTTGATGGTTAAAAATAACTATGAGAATGCACGAAATTGTCCATGTGAAAACTATGTTAAGCTGAACAATTTAAAAATCAATACGCCCGTCTATTCAAAATATGGACAAAATGCACATTAACGAGTTACGTGAATAACCAAATCAATGCATTGTTTTTACAGACTCCATACTTATAGCATATAATACCGATTGATAAAAGAGTGAAAAAGGAAGGAATTCTAATTAAATGCACTTATATGAATACCATATTGAACAAGGCAAATCAATGTATGTATTGGAAAGACTTGAATTATTCAATTTGTCTTCAAAACATCAATGAAAGCTATTAGAAGCTAAAACCGCTTCACGCTGCAATGGAAAACAGTAATTTACCAACCTATTGTGGAGCAGAAAAATATTCAATTTTAGACATATTGTTAAATATTTTCATCCGATCGTACAAATGTAATTAGCTTAATTACAGTGTTTTTTCGTTATATAATTAGAAATAAATAATAGCATTTGCCTCTTAAACTATTGTGATAATTATATTATGTTTCTTTTTATTGCAAACGTTGTAACATGCAACAAATGAAACTAATTGGGAGAGATAGGTCCTGACATATCTGGATTTTGTGGTCATTAAATAACTGTCGGGGAAATTTAAATTAAGATGTATTTTTCATGAATATATAAACTTTTTCACTCATCTCATTCAAGTTATTATTGACTAATCTTTCAAATAATCACTAAAAATTACTTTTGTTTCCTACTAATTAAAACAAAAGATTTTTGGGGATATGCCCTTATATCCTTCAGTGTCCTGAATTATAACTGCGGTTAACGCAGACGTAATTTTAAGAAGATGACCCGATTTTCAGATTATGTATTTGATATGTCTTGCACATCTATATTTATTGTCGTGCGACCCAGGGACCCATTATTTTGCAACAAACCAATCATAAGGAAATGGCTGTTTCTCATTCGATAAACCAGCTAATAACCAATGTTTCAACTGTGTAGTCTCGATGTAAATCGACTTCTTATACGGAAAATACTATGCACATAAAACTATGTTTTTGCGAACGAAACAAAATAGTCTTCAATATTTTTCAGTGCTAACTCTCGCACCGATTATAATGTGGCCAAATACATTAAGATACCAAATAGAAACATAATTAAATACCTCATAGTGACTGTCTAAATTGACATCAGATTCTACTGTAGCATAGATGCTTGTAATGATTGTTGACCCTCTTTGGTTTTGGTTCAGTCCCTCAATATTATAATAGGTCCTTGGGTGTTTAATGGTCGTGTTGTCAAAGGTCTCGGTCGGTCCATCTAAAGAGGAAAAATTATATTCTGCAGAATGAACAGATAGCGGTTCATATGTCCCTAAAGAGTAAAGCTAGCACGTTTAAGCATCTCAAATGTTTCTTATTGAAAACATGAGACTTATAAAAAAGAATTAAATTATATATATGTAACCCAGGCTGTTCTTTACTATTTTCTGGTACTTATGGAATGCAGACATTGTTGTTTCCTTTTTAACTATTTTCGTTATTAATGAAACTGATTAAAATAAGCATTAAAGCAAGACCTTTAAAGATACTGTAGTTTAAAGAGTATGGTTTGATGTTAAATTACGACACTTGCCTGCATTAATGCCAGCTAGATTACTGGAATTAGGGGACATTTCCATTGTTTTGTTGTTTCTTTCCATTGTATTTCTTTTCCTATTATGAAATAAATAGTGTGAATCATAGGTGCATATTCGTAAATCGTTGTCATTTTTCTCTGTTCAATACAGGGTTTCATAACAATTGTTATGTATATTGATATACTTATAATTCGTAAAAGCTTTGTAAAATTTTCTCTATTCAAGACAGATTTGGACAACAATGCTATCACCAAGGTAATATAATGGTTTTGTTTCCTAGCGATCAGTAGAAATAATGCACAAACTTGGTAGTT